>PJEN01010333.1:51664-71763 GCA_004024605.1 Pteronura brasiliensis | reverse complement strand
AGAAATTAAAAATAGAGCTTCCCTATGACCCTGCCATTGCACTACTGGGTATTTACCCCAAAGATACAGATGTAGTGAAAAGAAGGGTCATCTGTACCCCAATGTTTATAGCAGCAATGGCCACGGTTGCCAAACTGTGGAAAGAACCAAGATGCCCTTCAACGGACGAATGGATAAGGAAGATGTGGTCCATATACACTATGGAGTATTAGGCGTCCATCAGAAAGGATGAATACCTAACTTTTGTAGCAACATGGACAGGATTGGAAGAGATTATGCTGAGTGAATTAAGTCAAGCGGAGAGAGTCAATTATCATATGGTTTCACTTATTTGTGGAGCATAACAAATAGCATGGAGGACATGGGGAGTTAGGAGAAGGGAGTTGGGGGAAATTGGAAGGGGAGGTGAACCATGAGAGACTATGGACTCTGAAAAACAATCTGAAGGGTTTGAAGAGGTGGGGGCGGGTGGGAGGTTGGGGGAACCAGGTGGTGGGTATTAGAGAGGGCACGGATTGCATGGAGCACTGGGTGTGGTACAAAAACAATGAATACTGTTATGCTGAAAATAAGTTTAAAAAAAAGAAAATGAATTGAAATAGTGTAGTTTTATTTTGAAAGGAAGGACATAAACTCACAATAACCAATTAAAATCTAACACTTAGGATTCCTTCTCTAAAAGTCTAAAGTACTATCTTCTATTATAATACTGACATTTCTAGCCTAATATAAACCTTGGCATTGCTGTTGGGTAATGAATGACATCTTTTACATGATGATGTATATTTTAGGCAAGCCATGAAAAATGTCTGTATGTAGCCAAGGTCCATTATTCAGCCACAATCTATTATTCTAGTGCAGTGTTTCTCAACCCAGGGGTGAATTTGCTCCCTAGGGAACATTTAACAGTATGTGGAGCCATTTTTAATTGCCATGACTGGAAGAGTGCTAGAGACATCTAGTGGGTAGAGGCTAGGAGTTCTGCTGACCATTCTACTACACGCAGAACAGCCCTCTACAACAAAGAATTATCTGGCCCCAAACGTCAGTGGTGCCACTGTTAAGAAACCCTGGTCTAGACTGAGCTATTTTCGAACCTCACTTTTACTTCGGAGTTAGTGCTATTTTCAAAATACAGTTTTGATTGTCTCAAGAATCAAGATATTGTTTAGAATCGGAGACTCTAAATCACCAGTCACTGTGCAAGGACTGAAGCCAGTTTGGTACCAGGAGTTTTTAAGACCCAGAAGAAGTATTAGGCAAGGGCAGAGTGCTTTTCTGGTGGCTCTCTCACTCAGGGTCTGTGCTTTGAATATATTTTTATTCATTAAAAGAACCTAATGAAGCTCACTATGTTTTGAGAATGTCTACTATGTAATATTTTATCACTAAATTAAAGTGAAGAATCCATGTTCTCACACAGTGTAGGATGGGATACGCTGAAGGAAAAGTCCAATTACCTCAACATACAAGTATTAGCCATAGTGGGCCTTTTGTGTTTTACTATACTGACTTGTCCCTGCCTTATTAAAAATTTCAGTTCTGGGGCACCTGGGTGGCTCGATCAGTTAAGCGTCTGCCTCGGCTCAGTTCATGATCCCAGGGTGCTGGGATCAAGCCCCGCCTTGGGCTCCCTGCTCAGCAGGGAGCCTGCTTCTCTCTCCCCCTCTGCCCGCTGCTCCCCCTGCTTGTGCATGTGCTCTCTCTGTCAAATAAATAAATTTTAAAAAATCTAAAAAAAAATTTCAGTTCTAAAGGCCAAAAGATCAAAAAGGGATAAAATGTATTAATGCTAACTTAACCAACCAACAAATAGTTATTAAGCTTCCATGGACTTGGCAATGTGTTCATGGGGAATACGGAATCCTAGATCTAATACCACTTGTTTTCTGTTGAGTTGACTTATGTGCCAACTATTTGCATGTATTTATCTCACTTGATTTTCACCTAATTGTGTAGCTACCATGAGCTGTTAGGTCATATTACTCCCATTGTACAGATGAGGAAACTGAGGCCAGAAAGATTAAGTGACTTGCTTGAAGTCACTCTGTTAGTAAGTGTTGGCTCTCTGACTCAGTCCAACCCAGGCTGGTCTGACTCCAAAGCTCATTCTCTTAACTACAACTCTCCATGTCCTCCTCAACAGAGAGGTGCTTTCCTTGAGCTGAGGCCAAGCCAACAGCCAGAGAAGGCCTGTGGAATCTTCTCTGTGGTCCTCTGTTTGATCAGGGGGACTTCTCTAGTTGGGGGAGCTAAGATTGGTGCATCTAAGATGACACAATATTGCTCTGGAGAATAAGACGATGGAAACAGAATTATCTCAAGTCTTTCCCATACCCTTTTGACCCTTCTTTCAAAAAATAGGGGCACAGTCTTGCAGTTTTTCCTGGGGAATAACTTCATACTTCTTCAAGCCCAGCTCATTTTGGTCTCGATTTACATTTATGGATCCACACACCAGGTGCTGTAGGAATGAGCGGGACGGTGTCCTCTCTGTTCTTGAGGATGGAAAACCTGGGGCTCCTGCTGTTTTTCCCAGTGCAGGTAGTTACACACCTACTCTAACTCTGGGCCCTCTGCAAGCCAGTATTCTTCTAGTCCTGAGTATCGTGCTAAAATATTAGGAAAGGTAGCGTTCCTTTCCCCAGTAGTAAGCAGAGTCTGCGTTCTCTGGCGTTCTTGTGTGGTGTAGCTTACATTCTCTGGTGTCTCATACCTGAGTTGATTTCTACTCCCTACACCCCAAACTTTTCCTTTCCAATGGATACTCATTCTCTGTTCTTTCTGCACAAAGCAGTTCGTGTTCACCTCTGCCCATATTGATCTCCCTATCTTAGAGCAATCGGGCAGACTTGGCTTTGAGTCCTGGCTGTAATGCTCATTGGCTGGGTTTTGTAAGGCAAGTCCACAGGCTCTCTGAGCCTGTGTTTCCTTATAGAATGGGGGAAAATCCTAGTACTTACCTCAGAGACTTCGACTCAATCTGATCCCATGTGTAAGCACTTAAGTCAGAGCCAGGCATATAAGAAGTTAGTAAACAATGGGTATCAACCTCATCATTGTTACCATCGTTGTTGTCATTGACATGAAATAGAAATTTGGTCATTTTCTTCTCTGGCTTATGTATCTTCACTGGCTCCCAGATGCCTGCCTAATCAAATCCTAGCTTCTTAGGATTCACTCTCTGGCTCTTACCTATGTTTGCGGTCTTTTCTACTATATGCTTTCTTTGCTCTTCCCTTAATTCTATTTTTTCCTTTGAATATTCTTTTTTTTTAAAGATTTAATTTATTTATTTGACAGACAGAGATCACAAGTAGGCAGAGATGCAGGCAGAGCGAGATGGGGAAGCAGGCTCCCCACTGAGCAGAGAGACTGATGCGGGCCTCGATCCCAGGACCCTGGGATCATGACCTGAGCTGAAGGCAGAGGCTTTAACCCACTGAGCCACCCGGGCGCCCCTTGATTTCTCAATGTTTATCATGTATCTGTTCCCTTTAGGCTTTGTACTTATGTATTTTGTGATTATTTGAATTTTGTCAATCTTACTTTTTTAAAAGATTTTATTTATTTATTTGACAGAGATCACAAGTAGGTGGAGAGGCAGGCAGAGAGAGGAGGGGAGCAGGCTCCCTGCTGAGCAGGGAGCCCAACACAGGGCTCCATCCCAGGACCCTGGGACCACAACCTGAGCCGAAGGCAGAGGCTTTAACCCACTGAGCCACCCAGGAGCCTCTCCTCTGAATATTTTCAAGAGTATCCTCAGTTTATTTTTTTATTGTTAAGTCATCTCTACACCCAACGTGGGCCTTGAACCCATGACCCTGAGATCAACAGTCATGTGCTCTTTGGACAGAGCCAGCCAGACACATCCCAGTGCTCCCTTCGGTCTTTGATCATACACCCTTAACGTCCCAGTCCTTCTGCTGGGGTTCTCACTGTTCCTTACAACTGTTGAGGTTTAATTGTTCCAGGCCTTTATGGGTACTTCTCGCTCTGTCTGGGATACCTGTCTCTCATCCTCAGATGCCTCTGAGTCCAATTTGGACTGTGTTGTCCTCTCCAAATTCTCACCATTCATTCAAGCATATATCGAATACCTACTGTGTGTCAGGCACCAGCCCTGGAAGCCAGGGCTTTAGCAGTGAACAAAACTTAGTATAAAGGGAGAGAGATTTCCATCCTTGGGAGCTTACGTTGCTATGCCGTTCATCCAAACAGTTCTGTATAATGTCTGTTAGGTGCCTACGGTGTGCCCAGCCCCGGGCTAAGCACTGGGGTTACAGCACCGAGTAAACCTCACAGCTATAGTCTGGAGAAGGAAGGCCTCTAAACAGATAGTTACCAACAGAGTAGATTTATGTCACTCTTCTGAGAAGGAGCTTTGAAGGGTGTGGAGGGCCATGATGGTATATTGGATGGGAAGTTACTCTGAGCTTGGAAACTGGCAAAGAAAAAGGAAGCAAACCCTGCCTAAAGCTTTCTTTGATTAACATGTTTTCCTAGATGATTGAATTGTCCTCAGGGGCCCCATTAGATTGTAGGATCTGGAAAAGAAAGCTCCTATTAGAGTTTTCTTTGAGTCATTGAACCTTAATATTGTCTGAGAATTGTTTTTAGAACATGAACCTCAATGAAATCCTATGTCAAACAAACATTTGCCCAGAACTGTATCACCCTACATATGAAGGTCTCTTCTTTGGTCCATGCTCTGCTCTGTCTAGTTCATGGGTTTAAGTGTACACAGGGTTCACGCTGGTGAGTTATGATCTGACTTACCTAACACTGTATTATAAAGACTGCTCTATGCTCCTGTATAGTCTTTAAAATTTGTCATTTTTGATGACTGTCTTGTTTCATTGAGGACTTAGTCCATCATTTAGCTAAGTCACCTATTGGGGGGCATTTGGTTTGTTTGTAATTTTTTAATATTATAAATCAGAGTATTATGAACACCATTTTTGCATGTAATTTTTTTCTTCTATGGGGTCATTTCTTTTTTTAAGATTTTATTTATTTATTTGAGAGAAAGAGAGAGCACAAGCTGGGGGAGGGTGTACAGAGGGAGATGGAGAAGAAGGCTTCCCACTGAGCAGGAAGCCCAATGCAGGATTCGATCCCAGGACTGAGACCATGACTTGAGCCGAAGGTAGATGCTTAACCCACCGAGCCACCCAGGCGCCCTATGGGGTCATTTCTTTTCTTTCTTTTTTGAGATTGGTTTTATTTATTTATTTATTTATTTATTTTTAAATTTTTATTTTTTTTAATTTCTTTTCAGTGTTCCAGAATTGATTGTTTATGCACCATACCCAGTGCTCCATGCAATACGTGCCCTCCATAAAACCCACCACCAGGCTCATCCAACCTCCAACCCCCACCCCTCCAAAACCCTCAGATTGTTTCTCAGAGTCCATAGTCTCTCATGGTTCATCTCCCCCTCCAATTTCCCCCAACTCCCTTCTCCTCTCCATCTCCATGGGGTCATTTCTTTAAGATAAATCCCCAGAAGTGGGATATTTATGAAATTTAATAAGACAAAACTTTGATTTATAAAACTTGTTTATGTACTGAGTATGCAGGAAAGTAAATAGATTATTGCCATTTTTGTTACATCAAGTGATAACCGTTATTTACATTTTCTAAATTGACGCAAGTTATATGAAGCTTATTATATTAGAAACTAGCCGGGGCGCCTGGGTGGCTCAGTGGGTTAAGGCCTCTGCCTTCAGTTCAGGTCATGATCCCAGGGTCCTGGGATCGAGCCCCACATTGGGCTCTCTGCTCCACGGGGAGCCTGCTTCCTCCCCTCTCTCTCTCTGCCTGCCTCTCTGTCTACTTGTGATCTCTCTCTGTCAAATAAATAAAATCTTAAAAAAAAAAGAAACTAGCCTTGGACCTCTTTGTATCCTTTTTGAAATAGAGAACTTAAGCTACTCTTTTTTTTTTTTTTTTTTTTTTTTGCTTTGACTCGAGACTTGCAGCGTTCAATCAAATGGATTCTCACATCCTGTTGCAGGTGGCTGCCTCCAGCCCTGCTGCTCATACTCTTGGCTCAGCAAGGGAGCCTGGTGATTTTTTATTTGATAATGTATGAGTCTTGAGATTTAGAGAATCAGTAGTTCACCTCCAAACTGACATGCTTTGCATTTTTGAGAAAACTGCTTTGATTTGCTAGAGTGTCTGGTAAACAAGGATCTTTTTCATTTTGTTTCAGGGACAATTGGATTTTTTTCTTGTTTCTGGTTTATTACTAAAATCTACAGTGTGGTGAAAGTGGATTAAAGAATGTCCCTCAACGTCCTTCAGGTTCATCAGCGTTGCTTTTGAATACATCCATCTGTACCCGTATGAACATCTATAGAAATGTACGTGTATGAACATCTATAGAAATGTACGTGTATGCTTCCTACTACGCATTTTAAATATATATTACTTAAAAATCTCATTGTCTGGCCTCATTTTATATGACACAAAATACTGATTATATGGAAAAAACAGGTTGGTTTGGAAACAGGTTTATTCTAAGTCAGACTGTCCTGAAAAGATACCATAAAAAGGTTTAATTGAAAGCAATCAGAGCAAAGGGAGGCACATTTCTTTACAAAATGAAAGCTGAGCACACAGGCTTTTCAGATGAAATTTTTTTTTCTTCATTTCGTTTATAGGATCAGAATTATTGTCAAATAAATCTTAGGTAAAATATGAATTTTTCTAACTTAAGCAGATTGTACAGACTATTCAACCCTTGTATTTGGATAGCAGTTTTATTTTATATATGTATTTATTTATTTTTGTGAGGCTTATTTATTTATTTTAGAGAGAGAGAGAGAGCAGGGAAGCCGGAAAGGGAGAGGGAGAGGGAATCTTAAGCAGACTCCCCACTGGGCATGGAGCATGACATGGGGCTTGATCCCAGGACCCTGAGCTGAAACCAAGAGTCCATGCTTAAATGAAATCAAGATTCCATGCCCCTATTTTGTTTACTTTTTAAAGGAAGCTCTAGGTCCAACATGGGGTTTGAACTCACAACTCTGAGATCAAGAGTCACTTGCTCTCCTGACTGAGCCAACCAGGTGCCCCATGACCATTTTAACAAAGCACATCTGTTTTTTGTTTTGTTTGTTTTGTTTTTGTTTCTTAAGCTTTTATTTATTTGAGAGAGCAAGAGAGCATGAATGGGGATGGGAGGGAGAGGGAGAAGCAGACTCCCCGCTGAACAGGGAGCCTGAGGCTGTGCTCCATCCCAGGACCCTGGGATCACGACCTGAGCTGAAAGCAGATGCTTAACCAGCTGAGCCATGCAGGAGCTCCCTGAACATTGGTTTAGTATATCGAGTTTATGAAATACCAGGTACTGCTCTCTTATTCCTAAATTAAATCTGCACATTGCTGGTTATTGGTTGTCTTTTTCTGTTTGCTGTCGTTTGGAGGTTGACAGTGTTCAAGTTTGACTTAACTGTGTGTAGATAAAAAATATTTGGAGCCAATTTTCTGGGATTTATTTGCTTTGACTAGAATAGTCAGGTATCTTAACTCCCCAAATGCCAGGAATTCGTATGACAAAATATTCTCCGAGTTCTCAATTTTGGGAAAGCAATCATGAAAATCGTGTATTTTCTGCAATACGTCGTGTTGATAAATTTTGGCCTTGTGGAGGAAAATGTTTGAAAACTATATATGCACAAGCTTCAATTCATGAACATGCTTAAAGCCTTCCTTAAGCTGAGGAGCACTTGTCTGTGTGTGTGTGGATCAAAGAAGCCATGTTGTTCCTGAAGGGGAGATTGGGATGGGGAGGGATGGGGTTTAGAGAGTTGCATTTTTGAAGGAGGGGGGAGGTGATAGAAGTTGACTAGTTGCCTCAAGGAGGAAGGTAATTCCCCAGCCAGTAGGATGCCTTTGTCTGTATTGAAGGTTGAAGGCTCAGACCCCAGGCAAATAGGCCTGGGGGGCCTGGAGCTGACTGGTGAGAGAGGGAGTGGTTATAGAAGGTCAAAGGTGTCTCTTGACTAGAATTTTCAGATCCTCTCCACCTTCTCGCACTCAGTGTCAGAATCAGGCCCACCCCTAGGCCCTGCCTGAGGGGAGTAACTGCTGTTCTGAGATTCGCTGGAACCAATTCCATTCTCCCCTGAATGCTTTGAACTAAGCAGTGTTATAGTGAGCTTCGGGGACTCTTCCCATTGGGTTGGCTGCCGGGGAGTTTTATCCAAGCTCACAAGCCCTCCTACTTGCATTGATGGTAGTAGTTTGCTTGAAAGGCAACTTTGTTAAAAGAATGAGCACTTGGAGCACCTGGGTGGCTCAGTGGGTTAAGCCTCTGCCTTGGGCTCAGGTCATGATCTCAGGGTCCTGGGATCGAGCCCCGCATCGGGATCTCTGCTCGGGCTCTCTGCTCAGTGGGGAGTCTGCTTCCCCCCACCCTCTCTACCTCCCTCTCTGCCTCCTTGTGCTCTCTGTCAAATAAATAAATAAAATCTAAAAAAAAAAAAGAATGAACTCTTGCCATTTGTGACACATGGCTGGACCTTGAGGGTTTTATGCTAAGTGAACTAGACAGAGAAAGACACGTATCATATGATTTCACTCATGTAAAATTTAAAAAAACCAAAAGGAACAAATGGAAACGGATTCATAGGTACAGAAGACAGACGGGTGGTGGCCAGTTGGGAGGGGGTGGGGGTGGATGGGCGAAATAGGTGAAGGGGATTAAGAAGTACAAAGTGCCAGTGATAAAATAAGTAAGCGATGGAGAGGAGAGTGCAGCATAGAGAATGCGGTCATATTGTAATAATGTTGTATGGTGACCAGTGGTGACCATACCCATCGCGGTGAGCAGTGAGTTAACCTACAGAATTGTTGAATGGCTGTGTCGTCCACCTGAAACTCATATATCATTGTAGGTGATCTATACTTCAATAATAAGTATTAAAAAGAAATAGAAGGGCAAATTTATTTCTGCAGCTGCATGCAGGTCTCATGGCAGCCATCTTTGAACATCTTGAAATACAATGTGTAAGTCAGAATTTAGCTTGATTTTGGAGTGAAAACTGGGGAAGAGCCCTTGACTTTGATTGAAATGGAGATGAACAGCTCCCCAAACCTCTGAGTGTGGGCCGTGAATGCCACTCGGGAAGTACGAGGTGTGCAGTTCCTTGAACTGCTGGTGATGAGAGGACAGGGGAGCTACGAGTAGGTCAAGCATGTCAGCTGCAGAGGAACTAGTGGGCTTTTAAGTTTTAGACATATTGGACTATCTTGTCTGTGTCCTGTGTGTACATATGTCACAGTAGGTGTTCAAGGTATAATTTTCTCACTCCGGGGCTCGAGGGAACGTGCATCCGCCCCACTGTTCCATAAACCCTGGTGAGTTGGGGCTGAGGTAAGGTGGCTGGGACGGGATTGTGCCAAGGGAGGTGTCCTGGTCCTCAGTAGTGGGACAGCAAGGGCAGGAGCCCAGTGGGGGGTGACCTGGGTGCTGGGCAGTATTGTTTCCTAAAAATGAAGGCTATTCCTTACCCTCTCCCCTGGTCAAACCTCCCTGCCTTGGGAATGAAGGCTGGCATTTGGGAACCCCACAAACCACCTGGCCCTTTTTCTGCTCTGCCCACCCTACTGTCGCTTTGAAATCCCTTTTATTCATAGACGACTGAGGCCCAAGCCCCTATTCCAGCAAGCCCATCAGGATGGCTCCCCCAACCTGTTGCATGTTTCTTGTATTGGGCCAGCACAATGTGAAATCTGGGGCCCATATGTCCCATCCTACCATGTAATACAGTTAGCTTATCCTGTCTCTTCTCTTCCAACAAGAGGGAAGGCATGGAGACCTCATGGTGTGTCCTTCTTGCTGTTCTCCCACCGATCTCAGCATAATTACCAGATACGCACATTAAAATTAGACTTTATTTAGCATATTTAAGAAGAATACCAAGGACAGATTAACAGCACCTATTTAAGAAACACAAACACTACTTAATAATATTTAATTAAGCCACAGACATAAATCTCTCTGCCTTCCCCAAGCAGGAGTCCATTATTCCTTTTCAGCAAAAAATGCATTGTAACCATTTTAGAAAGGATCCAATTAACGCCAACCAATATGTGAAACCTTGTCCTTGGGCAGAATGTCTGAGACTACTGGCCCCTTATAACAGTATTGGTTTATGAATTTGATTGGGGTGTGAAGGGGTTTCTCTTCTTGCTGGGGCAGGAGGATAAAGCCCACCCCTCTTGTGCACCGGAAGGTAAGTTGTGCCAATGGGAACTTGGCCTCAGGATCATAATGTGGCAGTCCTTTGAAAAGGCACTTTTAAATTACAAATTTTTTTTCAAAGGAAAAGGAAAATCTTAAATTCACAATTGAATATATTAAAGAGAACTGTTCTCGATGAATGCATCTTTCTATGGTTTTCAGTTTCAAAGCAGCACATAAAATTTGGTTTTAAAGGCAGGTTTAGAAGTTACTCAATGAGGATATACATATATACATGGTCTTCCGTTTTCATATGTTTATTCTTAAAATATAATAAACTCATACTTCTCTCTTTTTTGTCTGATGCATATGCTGTTGATACACGATTGTAATATTCTCAAACACCTTAGCTGCGACACCCCCGGAGGAGTCCCACTCCTTGATTTACCCATCCAGTTCTAGCTCATCTCTCAGGTAGCCGATCAAAGGAAAAATCCAGAATAGCATTTTTCTGCATTTGGGTGGTGTTCTAAGAGGTGAGGGATGGGCACAATATAGATCTGCTAAATGCATGTCCTGTCAGCTACTGGTTGGGTCTTGAGAGTATGGTATTTTTTTTTTAAATCCTGCCAACAGGACTCCAATAGCCTCTCCAGGGGTCTGCGCTCTTTGTACATTCGCCTAATGGACAACAGGTAAACCAGTGCCAAGCATGTGGTGGAGAACCGCCAGCGAGGGCTTCAGCCAAGATGATTAATTCACATTAATGATCAGTTGTCCCAGAATAAGTTCTTCCCTGTCAGAGATCACCAGGGATTTACGGAATGAAAGGCACCTGTACCTGCCGCCCCCACCTTGGAGCCATCTTTTACAGCCTGTAGTATACACTTTAAAAAATGAAATTTGAAAAACGAATGTACTATGTTCTACTTCAGAAGCTGACCAAGGTGCGGGTCACACGTAAAATTCGGCATGCATTTTATTAACTACATGTATGAACTACCCATTGTTGAGGATGACACTATCTACAAACACATACACTCTAATATCTAGCACCGTATCTCCAAGAACACTGGTGTTTTATATACAGGTACAGCTTACATTTAGAACTACCACAGAAAGGAATACACCACTGAAATAGACCAAAATATCAATTTTTTTTAACATTAAAGTTGGAACAGATGAAGCGGGGGTGGGGGGGGGAATCCACTCAACCTTAAAGCACCAAACTAAAACCAATCTTGTTTTCGTCTGCTGGTTGGAACAAGGGAGATCCAGTAATGAGTCCTCAAACATCGTAAGCCTCTCATGAGTGTAGAAATTACGTGGTTTCCTCTTGTTATGTGCACTTTGAGATCTAAGAGCAATGATGGGAAAATTTGACTCCTACTGGCAATCTTCATTTACCTTGAGGATTCTCATTCTACTTACCAAAGAGCAGTGAACTTGCCAGTGAAGTGGCAATCAGTGGTCAAGTTCTGTGGATTGTAGCTTTCCTACTTCTTCCTCCAGCCTATCTTGTTGCTTTTAGCAGAAGACTGCTGTGAGCAAGCTGGGCATTTGCCATAGAGGAAGAGACTGTTTGTAAGTAACTGGAAAGAATTTATGACCAGGGCTACTTTTCTTTTTGAGTTTTAGGCTATGGTCTGTGGTCTGCAGCTCGCTGCTTCTGTCTCCTCCTGCCTGAGCTGGGAGGGGCTCTGAGGGGGGGGTCAAGAGCACCTGTCCAGCCGGTAGAAGACAAGAAGGACAGAACTAAAGAGGGAGAGGGTTAAAAGCCATGACTGACCAGATTTTCTCTCCTTATCTTGGTAACTGGCTGGCAGCCAACTGTTCGTTTAATCTTTTGTCTGCTCTAGAAGGAAAAGACATTTTGCTTAGAGAAGCCTCTCCTGACAGCATGGGGCTTGTCTTAAAGAGAAACACAGCAAAAAAACATTATCAGGGGCAAACACTTTTTTTTTTCTTTTCCTCAGAACATGGGGGAGGGCAGTTGTGAGAGAAAGAAGCAGTCCAGTAGTTTAAATTGTTATTCTCTGTGTTTCATCCCCACAACCTCTGAGGGTTTTATTTTGGAAAGTTCCAGTTACCAGATGATGCATGATTCTTCCCTTCCAAATGGTGTATTTCAGACATTTTTAAGAGCATTTTGGCAAAGTCTGAGAAAGAACGCCTAATTTAATTTTGTAAATTATTCTTCAAGGTAGTATGAAAAAAAATCTTATGAAGTAACTATCTAGCTTAATTGGCTAATTATGTATAAAATAAGGCAATGTTAGGCACCTTATAATTTTATAGGTAAAAGATTTTTTTAGTGTTTTTTTTTTCTGCTGCAATCGGTGGACAGTATCGATAAGATTGAATATGTCCCCAAAGATGGGTTGTATTGGGTGCTTTTTGGATAAGAAATTTGAAGTTGATATCCCGTCATCTCTAAATTGAATTGGAATTGGGGAGGAGACAGAAAAATACCTTTCTGTCACTCCAACCTTTCACTTCTCTCCTTCCCTGCTTCCATGGGCCCCCAGGTTCCTTTGGATCTGTCAGCTCTGGGTGTGGGAGGGGGCGGGGAGGGGACAGGGGAAGGACCAGTGGGACAAGGGGAGGGGTTATGAGACAGGTGGAGGCAGGGGCCTGATGGCAAGAGGTAGGCAGGGGGCTGCTGTTTGTGGTGTCTTCGAGAAGATGGACCCTCAAATCACAGAAGCCATAGAAGCCCAAGGCTTGCTCTTTATTACTGACTTCCAAGCTTTTTGAAATTGTGTGTCAGTGAAAGCACCTGCGACTCCTTGGCAAACTAGATGCTTTATTATTTTTAAATAAGGAAATCACTAAATTGGAAATCACATCATTTCAAAGTCTGGTTTGTCTGGCCCCTAGATTTTAATGGGATTTTTACTGCACATATGAAGTGGCCTTGGCAAAAGAACACATCCTTTAAAAACATTTAGGGAAAGCTATTGCGCATGAGGCTCCGTGAGGCTAATGATGACTTTTTTGTGTGCTTTCAGATTTTTAAATGACAAAACAGTATGTGCAGTAAAACCTCATTAAGTTGATAGTGTTTTATTCAAAATAGCACAAAATTTGAAGCACTTGCTATCTCGAGCTAACTAAAGGCCCTATTGTTCATTAAGCAGAAAATGTCAGCAAAGCAGACTGCTCTTAATTCAAAGGTCCTCTTTCCCAGTCTCCTATTTTCAAAAGGTTTTCACCTTTGAAAAATCCAATTTGCTGTAAGAACAGACAATGACTAAAATGGGGAAAAGAGGAAATTTTTATAAAGGAAATTGGTGAGTCGTGGTACCCCAGAGAATGTTGTGTGCTGTTAGGTGAACTTACCACACTCAGACAGGTTCTGGTTCCATTTTGATTTGGGATTTTGGCAAACAACTTTCTCTGATACACTCTGAAGGGGCTGAGCTTTAAAAAATAAAACAAGAAGTTCAGTTTCAACAAAATATTTGGAGACACATGTGTTTGAAATCCTGTTTCCTACCCAGGTAAGCATTTCTACTCAAAGTACAGGATCTTGCCACTTTGAACTGTTATGACCATGACAGACCTTCAAGGTGATACCCCTTCCCCCATGAGAGGCCTGGACACACGGGCCATTTCTCCACCCAGGTGTCCTTTGAGGACAGGTCACTACAAGAGTTTGGCAATAAATTGGTATAATAAATTTATGACTATTAATTTGCTTCACACACTTTAGTAGAAAAATAAATGACAGTGCAAGGGGAAACTGCAGCCCATATGTCTTGTCTGAATTACCACACATTGTAGGGAGGGTGGAATTGACACGATTTTCATGGACATACTGAGTCAACAGGCCAGCTCAGTACCGTCTGCATCTATACCCATCTCCTTCCCTAAATTCCGAACGTGGCAATCCCAAGTTTCCACGCAGACCTATTCATAGCCCCATAGCTGTTTACCTCTCCCCCTTGAGAAGCTCATGACCCAAAATGATTTCAGGGTTTGAGATGTGAAAGAACCTTCCTCTGTGTTAACCCTGGGGATAATTTAGGCTTTGTAAAGTCTTTCCCAAAGCAATGTATTTCGGTGACAATACTCAGGATATGTGTGACCTGAACCCTTTCGTTTAGGATTGTTTGAAATCGGTCAGATGCTTGCCCGGCATTGTGAAACCACCGTCTCTATTTCTGACTCTCCTGTATTTCTCTTCCACATCTGCAGGGAGCTTAAAGGCTTTAGGGAGAGCCACAGGTGGAAAAGACACATGGGTGAGCCTGCAGGAAGGAAAATGTTTAGCCTGCCTTACTCGCTCCCCACGTGGAGGTCATGGGTCTTGTCTATGATCCTGTGGACACAAAAGAGATTTCTAATGGGCACATCACTCTTGAATGGCAGTGTGAGTTTTGTAAACTTTTGGCCACTCCCGCTCACCTTTCTTTTTTTTCTGGAAATACTGTTTGACCAAAAAGGCCTATTTGGAGGATTCTTATGAGCATCCCAATTCAATCACAAAGGGAAAATTGTAAAATGGTGGCATGCTTTCTGTCTCACTATTATTCGAATAGGAGACAGAAAATAGTTTTAGTGTCAACTGACAATTTTCCATTTGCATGGAATGACCTGGTCCCAGCCCCAGCCTCATGGATGTGTGTTATTTCTCGAACTTTTCCCTTGGACTACCTTCCCATTCCAAACATGCCCTAATATCCTCTTCCGCTTTTCTGGATCCCTTTCGAGGATCTAGAAACCCTCTTGGTATTTTAACTACATGATGCCCTTTGCCTTAGTTTCCATTATAGTCTCTTTTTTTTTTCCCATAATAGTCTTTACACCAGACTGTGGTCTCTTCAGTTTAGAACTTGACTCATTGGTCAGTCAGTCGGGTTCTGCTTCTTGGGCTCCGTGAATGATTTGGTCCGCTGCTTTTCTTTCGGTTGAACACGGGCTGCAGCCCTTACCCATAATCTCTTGACCTGAGGGCCTAAAAGTCCTTAAGTTCACAGGCATCATCTTCCTTTTTCCTCAGAGCAAAAGCCAACAACGCTGTAGCTCTGGGGAGACAGACACAGGTCCAAAGTGGATAGCCCTTGTTGCTTTAAGAAATTTAGAGCCTAATAATTTCAGGGGGGGTGGTAATTTCAGTCAGAATCCTCAAGTCCATGAGTTGTGGGCACATTTCTAAGGGAAAACTCCAGTTCCTACCTCTTCCATCAGTTTATCTATCTTGTGGTGAGGAGGTGTGCAAGGCCTTTGCCTGAAATGGCGTGGGTTGGCATTACCGGGATGGGGGGTGGGGCGGTCCACGAAAAACAAAGCTGCTCCTGTCTCTGCACGGCGCAGGGTTCAGGCTTTGCCTTCGAGCTAGCTTCAAGGCAAAATGGCAGAATCATGAGAAGGGACAGTCTTGCCTTCGGTTCCACCCTCTGTGCCGGCTTCTGTTCCCGGCAGGTCTGGGTGGCTGTCTTCCTTTGGGGGCTTTTCCTTGCGGAAGACCTTCTTCAGCATATCCTGGATCTCCTTCTTGATGGTCTTGTGCATGTAGCCATAGATGTAGGGGTGGATGCAGCACTGCAGGAAGAAAAGCCAGATTATTATGGTGATCACCCACTGGGGCACCTTGGTTTGGACATCCACCCACACGGCCAGGACCGCTAGGAAGCAGTAGGGCCCCAGAGACAGCACGTAGGAGAAAATGATGAGGAAGATCACTTTCGCTGCTTTGCACTGGTAGCACCTGGGCAGAGGAGGGTCATTGGCGCTGTTTCGACGACTGGGTGGGAGACTCTCTGGGATGTTCACAGCCTCGATGTCATCCTCGCTGAAATTGATGTCCTCCTCACCAAACTCCATGTCATCTTCACCCAGGTCAATGTTGCACTGGCCTTCTTCGATGTGGCCCTTGTCTGCCATCACACCGCCGGCCGCTGTGCCGTCTTCCTCGCCCTCCACACTGCCTTCCCCGGCCACCCAGCTGCTTTCTCCGACCTCCTTGCTGCCCTTGGCCGCTGCACCACCTGCGCTGCTCTCCACGCTCCCTTCCTCGGCCTCCGAGCCGCCCTCCTGGACATTGACCTCACCTCCGTGCTGACCTGTGGACGCATCCTTCCTCTCTCCCTCTTCATCCTCATTCTCCACACGGTCCTTGGCTCGCACCTCCAGGCTGCGGCTCTTGGCGTTGTACAGCAGAGCGTGCTGCCGCCGGGCCGCGCCGAACACCACGGAGTAGCAGGCGATCATGACAGCCAGTGGGATGATGATGAAGGACACCACGCTGAGAATGGTGTAGCTGGGGCTGGCCCCCCAGATCATGGAGCAGAGGGCGTTGCGCTGGTCAAAGGCAGCCTGGCCCCAACCGTAGAGAGGGGGTGTGCTCTGCAGGATGGCCACGATCCAGGTGCCGTAGAGAAGCATGTACCCCCGGCGCGGTGTCATCTTGGAGGGGTAGGACAGAGGGTGGATGATGGACAAGTAGCGATCCACTGACACCACCACGATGGTGTTGACACTGGCAAAGGCGAACAGGTGAGTGAGGCTCACGAGGGCGGTGCAGAAGTGGCTGTTGAGGGGCCAGAAGAGGGGCACGGAGGTGGCCACCACCCAGGGGGCCACGAGCGAAATCTGCAGCAGGTCAGTGACGAGGAGGTTAAAGATGAAGCGGTTGGTGACCTGCAGCAGCTGCGGCTTGCGCTGCAGCACCAGCGCCAGGACGATGTTGCCCACGAAGGAGGCGGTGAGGAAGATGAGCAGCACGCTCGAGCGGATGATGCCGTGAGCCAGGCTGATGGGCATTTTGGAAAGGGGCACGCACGTGTGGCTGCTGTTGCTCTCGCGTGTGCTGTTGGGGCAGGTGGACGTCATAGTGACGGAGGGCGGGCGGCCGCAGGGGCGCTCCTCGGACCACGCACCGCACCGCAGTCAGTGCCTGTGCTGGGGACGAAAGAAACACCCGGGCCGGGTCAGTCACCCCGCCGTGGCGGGGGGAGGGCCGCTTCGGGGAGGCGGGGCGGGGGACCTCCTCCCCTGGACACCGGCCCCCACCGCGCCCTCCACAGCCACTTCTGCCCACGGGAAGGGCAGTTTCTCTGCACCTCCTTTTCCTTTCCCGGTCCCTCCGCCCCGCTCTTCCAGGGTCTCCGGGTCCCCCCACCCGCCGCTCCCGCGGGCTTGCGCGCGCCGCGTCTCTCCCACATGGTCTCTGCGTCTCTCCAGCGATCTCTGGCGCCGGCGCATGCGCGCGCGCGGTCTCTACCTGTTTACGTGTCGCGCGCGCTCTCCTCAGTGTCCCGCACTAACGCACTTGTCCTGTGTCTCTTGGGGGTCTGTGGCGGTGTCTCACCGGTTTTCTCCGACTCTCCGCGTCTCTCACTCTGGCTTCTGTCTCTCCTTCCCAGCGTCTCGCTAGCACGTGCGCGCAGTCGTTCTCCGTCACTCTGTCGTTCTCGTTCCAGCCTGTCTCTGTGTCACTCCCGTCTGTCCCTCCAGGTCTCAGCCAATTTCTCGGACTCAGTACCCCCTCGCACGACCCCCGCCCCGTTACTCTTTCGCCGGCGCACTTTCTCTGCAGCTGTGAGCGCACGTCTCTCTCATCTCTCTCCGCCTGTCTCCCCATCTCTCCCTCCGTCTCTTGCTGATGCGCTCCCGTCTCTCTCCGTGTCTCTGCCTGTCACGGTCTGTGTCGCTCGCTAGTGCGTGCGCTCCCCCGTCTTCTCCCCACGCGGCGTCGTCTCTCCCGGTCTCTCTCAGCCTAGCTCCCTGACAATCTCTGGGGTCCCCAGTGCACCTGTCCAGTATCCCACGCCGCCTGCGTGTACCTGTCGGTCCCCGTGTCTCCCCGAGGCTCTCGCTGCCGCGTCTCCCTGTGTCCCCCGCGCGTCTCCCCGCGGGTTCTGTCTCTCCGCGCGTTCAGTTTCCTCTTGACCGCGGTCTGCCCGTCTCTCGCCGTTGCCTCGGAAGGTCTACGGCTGTCTCTCCTGGTTGTCCCTGTCTCTCGTGGCTCAGGCTATCTCGCCGGCGCGTGCACTTTGACAGTTGGGTTCTCTGTCTCTCCCTCTGTCCCTGGGACTCTCGCGGAACGCTTCCTTCGTATGTTTTTAGTGCGTGTGCATCTCAGTGTCCCCCCGTTTGTCCCCGACGAGCCCTCACCTCGGTTTTTCTCTGCCCGGATCTCGATCTCCGATCTCTGTCTCTGGGCTGGCTATTTCGCCAGGCAAACCGGCAGCCGCCCCGGCTCCCTCGGGCTCCGGCGGATCAATCCCCTAGTTTCTCAGGGGCGCAGCCGCCGCTGGGTGCAGGGAGGATGCCTCCTGCGACCCCCCGTAGCCTCCAGCCCGCCCGCTATCTCTCTATCTCTCTCGGCGGCGCGGCTGGGGAGGGAGAGCTCGGGGAGAGCAGGACACGAGGCAGAGGTGTCGGGCTGGTGGGAGAGTCTGAGAGAGGCAGAGCGGGAGACACCGGGAGGCAGACAGAGAACGAGAATGAGAGAGACAGAGAGAGGAAAAAAAGAGACCCGGAGAGACAGGAAGAGAAGGAGAGACAGAGACAGGATGAGAGCCGCCCCGAGGGGCAGAGAAAATGATAGGGAGACGAGTGGAGACCACGAATGAGAGACAGCAAGCGAACGAGAGGCAGGGAGAGACGGAGACAGGAGAATCGAAGAGAGACTAAGACAGAGAGGATGGGGAGCAGAGGGGAGAGCGGGGGACCGCGCGGGATAAGCGCAAGGCCACCGGCGAGGGCTGCAGCCAGGCGAGCGGGGCGCACGGGGGCTCGGCGTCGGCCGGAGCGCCTGCCGTCGGGCCGCGGCGGACCGGGCGTCCGGGGCGCTCGAGCGCGGGGCCAGGTGGGCGCCGGGGCCGCGGCGCCGGGAGCCGAGCCGGGCCGCTTACCTGTTGCTGGCGGAGGTGTCGCGCCGCGGGAGCTGCGTGCCGCTCCTTCGGGGACTCGCCGCGCTCGTCCGGGCTGCCTCCCGAGGCGCCGGCGGCGGGGAGCTCGCGGGGCGCGGGGCGCGGTGGGAGCGGGGCGCCTGAGCCCGCACGTCCGGCCCGCGCGCCGCGCTGCAAGCTCTGAGCGGCGGCGGGGGCGCGCGGCGTCTTAAGGCGGCGCGGGGCCCTCACCTTGCGGCGTCCCCCTCCCCTCGGCCCCCGCCCGCGCCCGTGACGCACGAGGCCGCGGGCGCCGGGAAGAGCGGGGCCCGCGGGTGCGGGGTGCGGGGTGCGGTGGCGGGGGGCGCTGCCGCGGACCCCGCTCTGGTCTTCTCAGCCCGGGGCCCCGACTGGGGCGGCCTGAACTCGCCGGCACCTCACAGAATGGGGGATTGTCACCAGGACGGATTTTCCTGCAAACCTGTGCCTTCCTGGCCCCCGGATTTCGGCCAGGCCCCGGCCACATACCTGCACAGTTCTTCCAAAGAGGAGCAGAAACCTGGGTCCGAGCGTCGGGCCGCGACCTTTGAAGAATCCCCGCTCCCTCACGTCCACACCCCTACAGTAAGAACCACCCCGGGCCCCAGAGAGGAATCGTGACTTTGAGGTCCCCAATTTTGCAGTTTTCTCTAGCTCCCAGCTAGGGCCAAAGAGTAGTTCCTTTCCTGTGGGTTTTGGGATCATTTGGTCAAAGAGAAGCTGCTTAATTGTCCACTATATTATTTGACGGAAGTCTGTCTATAAGTCCGCCCCCCTCCCCACCCCACAAGGTACTGTGGTACTGGGTTAAGCTGTTAAGTCTCGTTTTATAGAAACAGAAGCCAAAGCTAAGAGAGTACCCAACTTGCCCAAGTTCAAGTAAATGCTGCACCAGTTTTATTAACCAAGACTTTCTGGTGTATCCCAAACATACGGAGTGTTTGCTCTGTATCATTGCCTGGGCAGACACCAGGACATAGGCTGTCCCCTCCTCCCCACCCCCCCCCCAAATAAAAAAGGAGGGC
>PJEN01010333.1:0-51564 GCA_004024605.1 Pteronura brasiliensis | reverse complement strand
GGGGCAGGGGCAGGGGCAGGTCCTGAGGGACCTTGAATACCAGCCTGGGGACTTTGGAATGTATCCTGAGATCCCTGGAGGGCTGGTGAGGATTTGTGTTATTATGAACAATTTCAAACTTACACAAGTGTCATGAGAATCATAAGATAAACCCCATGTTCCCACCATTCAGCCTTAGCAATGATAAATATTTTGCCATTATTGTTCATTGATGGTTTCTGTGCAGGGCGATGTGATGAGATTTCTGTTTTTCCAGGGTCTTCTAAGAAACAGGGCAGAGGTGGGGGAGAATGAGACATTGAATGGACAAAGAGCAGAAAGGAGGCTGTGGCAGGGGACAAGTTGGGTCTTGATAGGTCACACAGAGGGAGCTGAACAGAGAAACCCATAGAAAGGCAAAATTGGCAGAGCTGAGGGATAAGGGCAAGAGATGTTGGAGAGGGTCTAGAATGAGCACAAGATTATGAGTCCATTGATGGGCTAGAGAGAGATCCCCCTACTGTTGTATCCCATGCCTCCCGGACAAGGAGATGAGGCAGGTGTCTGATCAGGCTCCAGGACGCTCTTTGGATTTTAAGTCCTACATTTGCTGTAGATCATTTGTCTTTTTTTTTTTTTTTTTCCTGCTAGGCCTGATTTTATCTTCCCAAGGTTGGATGGTGTAAACCTGGTCGTTTTTTCTGGAGACAGTTTCCATGATAATCGCTCATAGTTATTAATTTCTAGCTTCATGCTGGCTATGGTGCAGAATCCGGGGTGGAACGCACTGTCAAGTGACAGTTCTCCCAGACTCCGGTCTTTTAGAATTACTTGGGAGGCAGTCAAGCTGTGACAAGTGGCTGGAGACCAAGGCCAGTTCAGTTCATCCTGCCTTTTCCTCCTTTCCACTGTGGTCCCAAGAGTTCCCTGGACTATCAGGACTCATCAGGGACAGGGCACAGACCTCAAGGTACATATTAAAGGTGGGTGCCTCGGAATGGCAGGCACGTGGAGCCTGCGGCTGCACCCTGGGTGGTAAGCAGGATGAGGGGCGAAGGGGAGCCCTAGTGGAGGCCAGTCTGTCTGCAGGGGACAGCAAGAAAGTCAAGGAAGCTCTGGGAAAGAAATGAAAGTCACTTTTTTGTTTGTGTGTGCAGGGAGATATTGAAGGGTTATAAATCCTCAGGTGCCTGTTTTCTCTTATTTCTTCCAGGCATGAACAGAGTTGGTGTCCTTGAATTTCAAAGGCATTCGAGTATCAGCATCCCAACTGGAGGTATGTGGGGGGCCTTGGAGAATGTGGATTTGGCTTCAGGCCCTGCAGGCTCTGATTCTGATGGCCTTGGAAGAGCCCTTCAACTAACAAGCTTCCTAGATTCTGGAGAGGTTCTTTGGGATGAGACAGGGAGAGTTTGGGGGTGATGGCGCAAGAAGTCACCTAGTCCTTTTCCCTACCTTCATGCTTCTGTGGCAGCAGAAGTAAGCTTGGGATAATGCTATTAATGAGGCAGGGCTAGGGAGCAAGAAGCTACTAGAAGAAAGGGCTCTAGGGCCTGGTGACAGCAACAGTGGCCAGCAGCATGCCAGCCTGGTCTTCCCAGACTTGGTCACCTCATTGGACTACCCTGATGGATGTACCAGCTGCTGCGTGAGGGAAATCACAAGCCCACGACCCAACCCAGGTATTGGTTCTGCTAACCAGGGAGGTGCAAGGGTCCTTGAGGGCCTATCATGCGCCAAGCCCATGTTTGTTTCATCCTCTTTAATCCTTGAGGAAACTCTGCAAGTTAGAGGTTAATACAGTATTTTTAGAATCCAAGTTATCATATATCATTAAGGGGGAGAAAAGCTGCAAATGTAATTGTCACGTCCCTCGTAGCAATATACCTCTTGATTTTGAAGATGCTAAAATGTAAAAAAAATAAAATAAATAAAGTACTTTAGAATCAATGTATGATAGTACCATCCCCGTCCTTACAGAGAGGTTAAATAACTTACCCAAGGCCACACAGCAAGTACGTGTTGGTGCTGGGAGGTAAAAACCTCTTCTACCTGACTTCCACATAGGGACATTTCCTAGATTGCTTCTTGGAAGGCTCAAGAGGCAAAACAGAATGATGCCCAGGGATCCAGCTCAGAAAAACATTTGGAATCCAGGTGAATTGCCAGAATTGTGGGAAGACAAATGCAGGTGCGGTGATAATGGCTTCTCTTAGTGGGATTACATGGCTCCCATAGGTGGTGAAATGACTAAATTAGTTAATCTAAATTCTAAGACACACTCCTTCTTGCTTTGCGAGTTTCATAACAAGTCAGTGGGGAATAATATATGGTTTGTTCTGGAGTGCCTTGGGGGCACCCCATGGGGGTGTTTAAAGCTTTTCCATATTAGGAGCTGCTCTGGGATTCACTTTAGGCCAACCCTAGGGGTTGTGTTTGCAAAATCCAAAGGAAATTAAGTACCATCTGGGTGTGAGCTAATATTGTCCACTCTGCAGGCTTGGGCAGGACAGAAGGTCTGGATTTCAAAGCTATGTCTATCCAAATCAAATGGTTTGAAAGAGAATATTGGCAGAAAATAATTGGATGGGTTAGAAATGAAGAGCAGGAGACCTGATTTCTAGTCCTAGTTCTGTGGCTAACTTGCTGTGTGACTATGAGAAGATCCTCTCTCTCTGTTCTCAGTTTTATTAATCCACCAAATGAGGGGAGGGGAGTGTTAGATAATCTCTAAGGATCTTGTCAGTTTCTGACTTTTGATTCCAGCTACTTTCTATCAGGGTGTTATTAAAAATCCCTCAAACCAGTCCAACTTAAATATTTAAAAACTGAAATCTGGACTTTTGCTTCTGGCCATGAAGGAATAACAAGGACTAGATTTACCCTTCCAAATCAAACAACTAAAAAAGTGGACAAAATCTATGAAATAATGATTGTCATACACTGGGAAACAGGAGGTACAGATGGTAATCCTCAGGAAAAGAAAAATGAGTGAGGTGAGCCTAGTTCGCTACATAGAAGGGGTTTCCAGATGGGGAACCCAGGCTGAAACTGAAAATCTGCCTATAGTTTAGAATTCAGGGAAGTGAGGGTGGCTAGATTTTACCAGGTGATATACTAGAGAAGACCTTCTGAGAGAGAGAGAGAGAACGAGAGAGAGAGAGAGAGAGAGAGAGAGAGCAAGTACTCCAGGGATCTGTAAAAGGCACCTCTCAAATTTTTGACCAAATACTGATCAGCACATGTTGTGAGAAAACTACCTGTGGCTGGGGAAAGAATGACTCAAAAGGAATAAGTGGAGTGATTTCTAGAGCTCACACATGGCTGGGTATAGTCCAGTTTCCCAAAAGAGAGAGGACACTTCATAACATACAAGGCATCAGACTGAGTACTCAGAAGATTTCCTTAGTGGTGCAGCTAAATTAACCTTAATCCAAAGTTGGTTCTGATCCACACAGCAAAGCTTAAAAATCAAGCTTTGAAAGGATTGAACACTTCCCAACTATCTTTACCACAACTCAGAGCAAGGTCCAAAAATATTTAAAGGAGTACAAAAATTATCTAAGACCTAACAAGATATTTGCAAAGTCTAAAATCCAATAAAACATTATGAGATAGGTAAAACAGGAAGCTATGACCCCTAATGAGAAGAAAACTCCTTAAATAGAAGCAGACACAGAACATAGGATTGGTAAAGACATTAAAATGATTAAAAAATATATTTCATATGTTCAAGAAGGTAGAGGAGAGCATAAACATGTTAAGGAGAGACACAGAAGAGAGAGAACAGACTCAAATCTTACTTCTAGAGATAAAGAATATTAATGTTTGGGATAAGAAATACACTGGGTGACATTATTCATGTGTAAGATGCTGCAGAAGAAAACTTTAGTGAACTCGAAGACATAGCAATAGAAACTGTCCAAAATGAAACTGAGAGAAAGAAGAGAGAAATGAGCAAAGCAGCAGTGAGCTGTGGGACAACTTGGGGTATAACTGAAGTCCCCAAAGGAGTTAGGGAGACAGAAATATTATTTGAAGACATAATGGCCAAAACTTTGCAAAAGGTAATAAAACAATAAACCCTCAGATCCAAGAACCTCAACAAAATTCAAGCAGAAGGGACATGAAGGAAACCATATCACAGCAAATTATAATGCTTGCTTCTCCATATAGTTGGTGAGGATTTGGAGAAACTGTAACTTTCATGCATTGCTTTTGAAATGTAAAAGTGGTTTGGTTAAAAAAAAAAAACGCTAAAACATACACCTACCATATGACCCAGCCTTTCCACTCCTAAAAGAAATTAGAACATTTGCCTATGCAATGATGTACATGAATGTTTATAGCTCCTTTATTTGCAATAGATTAAAAACTGGAAACAGTTCTAATGTCTACCAACAGACAAATGGTGTCTTCACACATTGGAATACCATTCAGTGAAAAGAGAACAAATTGTTGATATAGATACAAGAACATGGATGAATGTCAAAATAATTATGCTGAGTGAAAGAAACCACACATAGAAAAGTACATCCTGCATGATTCCATTGACATCATGTTTCAGAAATGCAAACTAATTGAAAGTGACATAAAGCCAGTCAGGGATTGCTTTGGGATGGGGGAAGGAAGGAAAAGGGAATGAATTACAAAAGGGATAGGAAGAGTCTTTTGGAGGTGAGGCAAATATTCATTATCCTCATGGTGGCGATGGTTGATGGTTTCATGGGTACATACCTATGTCAGAACTCATCAGGTGGTACTCTTAGATATGTGTGGTTTAATCTACTTCTATTATACCTGAATAAAACTGTAAATACAAAAGAGCTCCTGGGAAAGAAAACCCCAAGGCCAGTGGTTTGTGTCCCCAGGATCCCACCTCCAGCATTAGTGAGGGCTTCCAATGTGTACCTAGCACTTCCCCTCTCCGAGCTCATCTAATGAACTCTGGGACACGGGTGCTGCCATCAGCTCCATTTAATACGTGGGGAACCAAAGCCTTAGAAAGGAGCCATGACTTCCTCAGAGTCACTCAGGAACAGGCAAGGCTAAAATTTGATTTAGGACAGAGTCTGACTTTACAATGTGGATGCTTGGCCGCTACAAGATTTTGCTTCCTTATTCTTTTTTTAAAAAATATTTATTTATTTGAGAGAGAGAATGAGAGAGAGAGAGAGAGAGAGCATGAGATGGGGGAGGGTCAGTGGGAGAAGCAGACTCTCTGCTGAGCAGGGAGCCTGATGCAGGACTCGATCCCTGGACTCTAGGATCATGACCTGAGCCGAAGACAGTGGCCTATCCAACTGAGCCACCCTGACGCCCCTTGCTTCCTTATTCCAAGCAATTTTTAAAACATATCACTGATGTGCAAGGAACTTTATACACCTTATCTCATCTAATTTCCTAATAGTCTTATGAGATGGGTGTTGCCAATATTCCTTATCTTATAGATGAGAAGACTGGGGTTCAGAGAAGCTAAATAATTTGCCGAAAGTCATGCCAGTAGCATGTGGAAAAGGTCAGAGCTCACTCCCTAGTGGCTGCTTTGCTTACTGTCCCTCCCAGAGCAGGAAACCCTCTGGTCTTTGGAACCACGCTAAGTCAACTTGCCCAAAGGCTCAGGAAGTTTCACAATGTGACCTTGGTCCAGTTTCGAGGGCCAGGAGCCCTGGGCAGGCCTATCCCATTCAACAACATGTATTTCTTGAGTGGGGGGCTTGGGTGTTAGAACTGACCCATTGCTAATTAGTAGTGAATATTCAGAGGACCAAATACTTCAAGCCTCCTGACTCCGTGTTCAATGTCAGGGTTTGCGGAGTTTTCAGAGGTTGATTTAGAGTTTGTTTCTCACTGAATTAAGACATTTGGAAGTTTGACTTCATCAAACAGTACAAACACGGAGCTCAATGACAGTTAAGAATCAGAGGAGAGCTCGGGAGCCAGTGGGTTGACCGGAGAAAGGCAATCCTCGTGTTCTCAGATGCCTTCCTTGAACAGTTCATGTTACCTGTGGGTTGTAGCGATGTGGCCAAAATGCCTCAAAATGGAGGCTACAGAAACTAGGATTATGTTTCCGCATTTGGGAAAATATAGCTGCCATGCTCAGGTATCAGCCTTGGAGGGGGAAAAAAATCAACCTCTTCAAGCCAAATTGTAATGGCCATATATGTTTTTGAGTTTTTGCCCATATGAAGGAAAAAGGTGACACTTTTCTAGAAGATGCTTCTGTGAAATTCTTCATAAGGAGTCTTCAGTGGTTACAGTGAAGACCTGGAGACAGTCAGTACCAGTGTGTAAGAGCTGACTGTTAAGTTTTCAGGAATTTTGCAAGTGCTCATGAAAAGCGAAATTAAATAAACCTCCCGTTAAATGAACTACATTCAAACACAAGTAATAAATACTCAAAACACATCACTTCCTAATTATTTTATCACCTTTTACTATGACCTGCGATCCCAAGGTTATTTACGTCCATTATATGTGTATGGCGCCAATTTGTTATCATGGTGTGCTTTCTACACATCTCGTCCCAGCCCTGCACCCGCTGATACCACATTGGTCACTCAAAACAGGCCAAGGGAATATTTTCCCCATGGAAATCATCAAACACTGCAAACTAGGACGTTTTTCTCTGAGATCCAGAATTTTTTTTTTAAGATTTTATTTATTTATTTATTTGACAGAGATGACAAGTAGGCAGAGAAGCTGGCAGAGAGAGAGGAGGAAGCAGGCTCCCCGCTGAGCAGAGAGCCCAATGCGGGGCTCGATCCCAGAACTCTGGGACCATGACCTGAGCCGAAGGCAGGGGCTTTAACCCACTGAGCCACCCAGGTGCCCCTCTGAGATCCAGATTTAACATTGAGCCTTGACCAACACATCACTGTCTATAGAAAGCATTCAATTTTTTTATATAGCTTTATTGAGTTATAATCCCCATGACATATAGCCATTTAAAGTGTACAATTCAACAGATTTTAGTATGCTCACAGATATGCGCAGCCATCACCACAGTCCATTTCTGAATATTTTTATGACCTCAGAAAGAAACCCCACACCCTTCAGCTAATAGCCCCTGATCTCCCCACTCACACCTCTCAGCCTTAACCAAACACTCATCTTTTTGTCTCTCTAGATGTATCTATTTTGGACATTTCATGTAAATGGGATTATATAGTATGTAGTCTTTTGTGACTGGCTTCTTTCACTCAACATAGTGTTTTCAAGACTCATCCATGTTGCAATATGTATCAGCCCTTCATTCCTTTTTAATGACCAAATAATATTTCATGTTGTGGATAGACCACCATTGCTCATCTGTTCGTTAGTTGATGGACACTCGCACTGTTTCAACCTTTGGGCTCTTGTGAATAGTGCTTCTGTGAACATTCACCTACAAGTTTTTGTCTGAACACTGTCCTGTTCTCTTGGGTATATCCCAGAAACCCATGGTCTTCCATTACGCCACATTGTTTCCATGATCTGGATCTGTTAGCTGATGCTTAAAGACTAAATACTTTTGTCCAGTGGATGTGCTTCTGGTTTTTGTCCTGGCTGTGTTCCTGGGCCTCCACATTCTCATTCCTCAAAGGAAGAGTTTAAGTAGATGACCTCTATGTCACCCCATTGGTCTAATAGCAAAATTGGACCTTTCATTTTGTATGCAGATGTCCTCAGGATTTGTACAAAGGAGGCTTGATTGCTCCGTGTGTTATTTTGAGTGGTTAATGGGATTCTTTTTCTCAGTGCATTATGTCGCACTTGCCTACACTGACGCTCACCTGCTACTTTCCAGCCCACTCACACAGCCTCTCAGCATCTTCTTGCAGTTTAATCTAAAGAGCTTAACATGTTACTACCCAGAAGGGTTGGGTGTTGCCTGGAAACCTGAAGTTTTTACTAGGCTGACTTTCTTCCACATGATTTTTGAGTAAATCAAATAAGTCACATCTTCCCCAGTCTTTGGGGGAAGGCCATAGTGCTCTCCCTAGAGAAAGTCGGGTTTATCCTTGTTTCCTGTCCCTGTGCCCATTGCTTACCCATGATGCAAACATGTTCTCAGTCCCTGGGAGATTTGGCACTGTATCTAAAAGCTTCTGTTTTCACATGCCCTTTTTAGTCATGCTTTTTACTGCTTAAAAATTTCTGATCAACGGGTCAGGCATGACTTTCTCTTGTGTAAACTGTTGTCCACCTGGCCATTGAGCTCATTCTTTGTTATAAAAATTATATATTTCCCAGCCCGTTCCCTGGAACCTCTTTAGGACCCTACCTTAGCAATGGAACTCATGTTGTCAACGTGCCAGCCTTTGTCATGGGGGCCCTTGGGGAGGCCAAGTTGTCCCTTCTGGCCTAGTTTCATGGGGACACTTTCCCACTGACTTCTAGTGAAGGCTGCACTTCTAGCCCACTCTGTAGGCCTTGGACACCCACAGCATTTGCCACTATCTAGTCTAGGAACTTGGACACTTCCAGTGAGAGCTAGGGAGCGGACGTCCCAGTGATATCCTTATGGTATTGTCTGTTTACTTCTTGGCTTCTCAAGCATGGCTCTTATCTTACCTGTTAGTTGTCCTCACTGATGATCTTGCTGGCTTTCTTCCTAGCCCATACCTCGAGGGGCTCTTGGCTTTGGTTTTCAGGTACTTTGCCGGGTTTCTGTCCAGTTCCTTTGGTCCCTCCTGATTTTTAGTTTGCCTCTATCCGCCACTCTTGGAGAGTATCTTTGTTCCCTTTGCTTGAGCCACCTTCGGAGAAGGTGCTCTTTTCACACTGCCCATCTCTCTAGTACATGGCTACTTATTGCTAGAAGATAACTCTTTCCAAGTTTCTGGTATCTTATTTTGTTTATTTTTTAAAAAATATTTTATTTATTTGTTAGAGAGAGAGAGAGAGAGAGAATGCACAAGCAGGGGGAGCAGCAGGCAGAGGGAGAAGCAGGCTCCCTGCTGAGTGAGAAGTCCGATAACAGACCCCATCCCAGGAACCTGGGATCATGACCTGAGCTGAAGTCAGACGCTTAATTGAATGAGGTTTGTTTTTTTGTTTGTTTGTTTTTGCCACATATTACCCTGGTGTTTCAGTTAGATGTTTTCTAATTCATCTACAGCCTTTTGAGGTTCTTGACTTACTTAACTTCTTCAAATCCTGTCCTAACTAATGCTCACATTTGGTCAGGGATCCCTTTGCTAGAATGAAGTAAAGAAGTGTGTGGATTTCTTTGGCTCTCCGTGTCCCACCAGGATGCTGGCCTTGGTTATTCTGGGGTTAGCATTTCCAAAGGTTTCACTCGCAATGACCTGATCAGTACCTGTTACTAATTATAGGCCTCCATCTTCCATAGTGGCCCAGGGTGCAAGAGGAGGACAGATGAAACCAATGGGTGCTCCATGCCAATCTGTGGTGTCAGAGAATCTGGCTTCTGTCCTGTCTCAGCCACAGTTTCCCTGTATGATAGTTAGAAGGCCATTTCCCTTCTCTGGGCTCACTTTCCTCCTTTTCCTGAGGGGACAACCCACAGGAAGGACAGGAATCTATAACAGTTTGCATTACCACCTTTTTAATGTGCATCCTTGTCTGTCGGTAAACAGACTGAGCCTTGGGCAAGAGTTTTGGATCCTTCCAGCATCTGAACCTTGGAGTCAGCATTTCCATCTGGATTGCTGGCTGTGGTTGGGCTGTCTGGCTCTGGAGGAAAAAGGGTCCTAAAATACCATTCTCAGTTCTACCAGGCCCTGCCCTAGACTCTGGCCTTCCAGTCTTTTCCACAACAGTCTGAGGAACACTGCTGACCAAGCCTACTATTTCTCTGAGAACAGTGATTCTTAACTTTTTTTGTTGGATCAGGGGCCCCTTTGAAAAGCTGATAAGAGCGGGGCCCTATCCACCAAAAAATGCACGTACCCAAATCTATACCCACACATTACACACACCAGTCTGAACCCAACTATAGAAGGTTCATGATCTTTGAAGGCAGTCCACTGAGTCTGGAGTCTAGGGAGCCTTGGTTAACCCCTGCTCTAGAAAATGGCTCCTGAACTTGGGATCCTCCCTTGCAGCTTACTTGTGCTCAGACTTTATGACCAGTGTGGGTGATCAGCAAACCACCAGAATTGATCCAGAGTCTTGTCTGTATCTGGAAAGAGCCATTTCCCCACGGACAGTAATTCTGAGGCTGAGAAGTTGTGCTAAGCTCTGCCAATAATAATGAGAGGAAATGAGGGCCAAGTGGGCCCATTCTCACAGCACCTCAAGTCAAGGAGCTTCTCTTGTGGGAGGCTTGCTGGCGGGTGTGAAATGGCTGGGAAGTGCTTCTGTGGTTGGCAAATGAGGAGAAGAATCCATGCTTTCTATTATATCTGTCAAAATCTGTGAAAAAAATGGCCAAGTAAAGAGTAAGGTGAAGAGGGAAGTATGTTCAGATGCAACGTGGTTGTTCCAAGGAAGGTGAAGGACTAATGGGTGAAATGAGGAGACTTAGAAAGCCAGTGACCTAAAAAAGAAGTGAGCCTAAGGACAAGGAAATGGAGGAGGAGAGGGAAAGTTTTTCCGCAGAACCTCTCTCACACGGATATTTTATTTCTTGATGGAGAGGGCATGATTTCTTTTGGGAGTGTGCGCTCATCTGTGCCATGGTGCTGTGGAGAAAGTTCGGGGGGATGCCGGGATCCAGAGAAGGTGCTGGGCAAAGGGCAAAGGTGCATGCACATCCAGCCTTAACGTACCAGCGTTCTGTCCATTGCGAAGTGCACTGTCCGTGCTGGAGGCCAGGCCGTCCGCACCTTCCGTGGTGAACGTTTATGGAGAAGAACTACCCGAGATAGGGAGCCTGAGAGAGAGCTCGGGCTAGACTAGCACCATCAGAGAAAAGCTCCTTTGGAACCAACAGGCCGAAGAAAAAGGGGCCAGCTAATTGGAATTAATTGTGTCAGCCTTGGGTATCTGCTTGGCATCTGGAATTTACCCTTGGCATTGGCCCAGCCAAAGAGCTGGAGTGGCGGCTGGAGTGTAACTGTGGCAGGACGAGAGTCCTACTTTTCCTGTGGTGTATTCAAGTGGGATAAGCCAATGGGCCTTGGAGGCTCAATAGCTTTTTTTTTCCCACCTGCTCATGGGGTAATAACCGCTTCAGAGGCGGCAGGGGCAAACCGCTGCTAATGAAGCACGCACCATTCCTTCCTTGCCCCACTGCAAGTAGGCAGAGAGAGTTTTGGCTGCCCAGAAGTTTTTTTTTTTTCTCTCTTTCTTCTTGGACCTCTCTTATCATCTTTATGGTCAAGGACTTTCAGGACAGAACCTGGAGAGCTGGTCAGCAGAGTGAAGGAGCGGAGGACGGGTGCCAGGCCTGTACAACGGGAGAACTGGCCAGGTTGCTGGGAGTTCTTTGAGTGTATTCGGTCTGCATTTAGGTCCACAGGCCCTTCAGAAGACTTTGACTTGTCCTATAGCTTTGCTCTCCGGTGCCAGACCGGGGTACCTGCCATCGCTTTTGCTCAGTCTTGTTGCAGGCCATGCTCTGAGTCTCAGACTCGACTGCCAGAGCCACATCCAGAAAGGCAACAGCTCGCATTCTGTTCTACAGGCAGTAGGAATGGGAGCCATACGGAGCATGCTAGTGTCTGCTGTGCTGAATTTCTGCTTCTAGCCCAAACAGCCTATTCCATGGCCCCCCCTTCTCTGAGAACTAGGCTCATATCATTGCGTGTTTTGTTTTAGTTTAGTTTGTTTGTTTTGGTATGGGCTGTTTGGACCAGGAAGGGACACCTGACCCAAGAGTGGTCCCCACCTAGGCTGGCACCAAGGGCTTAGGCTCAGAGTGGCCTTGGCAGTCAGCCAGGCCATGCAAAAAAACACCCTCTGGGATTTGGACTAGAGAATGTCAAGAGGCTTGGTCGGCTGGTTGTTAGAGGGGCATGGGCAGGAGAGCAGAGACACCAGGAGAGAGAACGTGAAACGGTGGGGATAGCAGGTCCCCAGAGAAGCTTTAGCTCCTGATGACTTTCAACTTCCAAGTTTCTCCTCTCACTTTTTAATTATTTTTATTGTGGGAATTCTCAAACATATGCAAAATTAAAGACAATTGCTTAATAAGCCCCATAGACCCATCACCCAGCTTAAGCAATTACCATAGCCAGTCTCGTTTCATTTAATTCCCACCCGCTCCCTTCTCCTATCCCCTGGAGCACTGAAAGCAAAACAGCTTTATTGAGGCATAATTTACAAACTATAAAATTTACCCATTTTAAGCGTAAAATACACTCAATGGCTTTTAGCACATTTGCAGAGTCGTACTGATATCACCGCATGCAGCTGGAGAACATTTTTTATCATCCCAAAGAGGTTCCTTGTGCTCGTTTCCCTGCATTCTCTTTCCCACCCTGAGCCCCTGCAACCGCTCATCTGCTTTCTGTATGGATCTGCCTTTTCCGGACATTTTATATCAATGGAGTCATACGATATGCAGCTTTGGCATCTAGCTTCTTCGTATGTATCAGTAGCTTGTACACTTTTTTGTGTGGGATAATAGTGCATTCTATATGCATAGACCACAGTTTGTTTATCCTTTTACGAGCTGATGGACATCTGGGTTCTTTCCACTTTTTGGCTATTATCAATAACACTATTATATGTATATTCACTCCCAGAACATTTTGAAGCAAACCTCTGATACCATTTCATCTGTGAATAGTTCAGTATGTATCTCTGAATTAAGCCCAGGAACCTCTCAAAAACAACCAACTAAACAAACAACAACAAACCAACCATAGACACAGTGCCATTGCCATTGTGAAATAATCAACAGTAATTCTTTAATTTCACAGGCGATCCACTGAGTACTAACATTTCCAGTTATCTCTTAGATGCCATAGGATTTTTCAAGTTACACAGTTTGTTGGAATCAGGAGCGAAATAAGGTCTTCAACTGTGACTGCTTGATATGGATGTGTATTTAAGCCTTTTTTAAAAAAAAAGATTTTATTTATTTCTTTGAGAGAGAGAGACAGTGAGAGAGAGCATGAGGGAGGAGAAGGTCAGAGAGAGAAGCAGACTCCCCGTGGAGCTGGGAGCCCGATGAGGGACTCGATCCCGGGACTCCAGGATCATGACCTGAGCCGAAGGCAGTCGTCCAACCAACTGAGCCACCCAGGTGTCCCTAAGCCTTTTTTATCTATAGGTTTCCCCATAGCCTCTCTCTCCAGTGGGTCTGTTAAAGAAATGAGATCATTTGTTCTGTAGAGTTTCGCAGAGTCTGGATCTTACCTTTGCATCCCTGTGATGTCTTTTAATATGTTCCTCTGTCCTTTGTGTTTTCCTGTAAATTGCTAGTCGGATTGACGCTTCATGGTGTTGTGTTTCCATCAGGAGATGCATGGTGTCTGCTCGTCTCTCTATTTGTGATGTTAACAGCCATTGGGGATCATTAACTGGATTCAGTTATTCATAAAGTGAACCATTTTCTGAATGGATCCTGAGTGGGACTCTGTCCTTTTCAGCCAAAGCACCTTAGCTAGCTTGAGGAGCTCACGTTCAGACTGAGGCAGCAGCTCAGCGCAGTGGGGTGGGTCTGGAAACTCTGGAGTTTCTGCAGGTGTGTGTCCTTTGGATGGAGCCACTTGGGTGGCATACTGGGGTCTAGCAAGTCTCAACTCTTTAGGCTTTCCTCTGTGTCTCAGTCAGTTTGGACTGCTAGAACAGAAGAGACATTAAACAGTAGACATGCATTTCTCATAGTTCTGAAGGCAGGGAAATCCAAGATCAAAGCAGATTTGGTGGCTGGAGAGAACCCATTTCGTGGTTCATAAACCACTGTCTTCTCATTGTGTCCCCACAGGGCAAGAAGGGCGAGGGAGCTCTCCGGAGTCTCTTTTATAAGGGCATTTACCTCATTTGAGAGGGCATCACCCTCATGACCTAATCCCCTCCCAAAGGCCCTGCTTCCGAATAGCATCACATTGGGGGTTAGGATTGCAACATACGGATTTTGGAGAGACACAAGCATTACGACCATAACACTCCTTCTCTTCAGTTATCGGGCTTTGTAATATCCATAGTGCCTTGATGCTTTTCCAATTTCCAACACCCCCTCTAGTGTTCTGCCTTTTTCATCATGTTCCTTCATCAATCCTTGCTTCCTCCCCCTCACTGCTCATCTTTCCATTTCTTACCAGTAACAGCCAGTTTGGGTTCCACATTATGGGGAAAAGGGAGAGATATCCAGCCCAGCACATCTGATTGCTACAGGACACTCTACTCTAAACACATTCTAGCCAATGGTGGAGAAGATGGGAATTTGCTGGACAGCAGTGTTTCCTATTAATATTAATTTGTATTTGGCTTTCTATAGAATAGATGCCTACCTGTTGTCAATTTCAGGTTCAAAAGAGAGGGGGGTGCAAACAAAGAAACAGACTCTTTACTATGGAGAACCAAATGATGGCTCCCAGAAGGCAGGTGTGGGGGGGGGCTGGGGGACTCAGGTGACAGGGATTAAGAAGGGCCCTTGTGATGAGCGAGGCTGATGTGTTGAATCACTACACCGCACACCTGAAACGATTACGTTGTATGCTAACTAACTGGAATTTAAACGAAAACTTGAAGAGAGAACAGGGACCCAAAGGAGAAGAGAGGGCGCCGTGAATGTCGTATGGTGCAAAGGAGATGATTCACATTTTCACAATTACTGTTTTCTTTTTATAAACTATACCTGTCAGTGGCCTCACTGTTTCCAATAAACAAATGTAAAAACCAGAAGAAAAAGCAAACAGGGCCACCTTGTTTAATTGGTGGGAAGTGATAGATGTTGTGAGCAGAGATGCAGTCGTAATTCGGTTTCACAACTCTCCGAGAGCTGCGACGTGCCCGGTGCGAACATGGCCTCTGCTCTCATGGCTGTCGCCAGCTCACCGGGAAGATGTGCACATCTGGGAGAATCAGAGGCCAGGAAGTGGACAATAAGCAAGGTGCTACAGGAGGACTCCTACAGTAAGTGCTTTGGGGAGGTCAGAGGCAGGCAGAGCTAACGGAGGTGAAGGAGCGGGCACAGGCTTCTGGAAGGAGGTAAGACCCGGGCATCAGCAGCTCATACCAGCTGGATGCTTTCCCCTTCTGCGGGGCGCTGAAGGCAGATCTTGCAAATGCTGCCAAGAGCCCATGCCTGAGAGTCTGCAAGAAAAGCCTCGAGGTGTCTGGGGGCCACTGTGGTCCCTGCTGGGTGTGATTACTTCCTAACTCAAGTCGGGAAGTTTCCTTCCACCCGTCTGAGATACAGCATTGAAAGGGCACCAGAGGAAGGTCTGGATTTTTTTCTTTCTAAGTGAAAAGAGCCCGAGTTATTTCTTTATGAATTCATATGCATACTTTTAGCTCTGATATTTCCTGCTGGCTTGAAGAAGTGTGGAAGCAGCCATTTGGAGAGCTGTGTTCCCCATCAGGGAGGCCTCGACTGCAGCGAAAAGAACGTGGTTTCTGTGTGAACTTGGACAAGTTCCTACGACCCTGCGAGCGGCAGTTTCCCCATCCGTGAAGTGGGGCTAAGAATGCCTTGTGGGATTCTTTTGGGGATCGAGTAAGAGGATCGATGTGAGAGTACTCAGCAGCCAAGGCAAGTGGCAGGTGTCATTTCCATGACTGTGCGGCCGTTCTGTGGCGTCCCACACAGGAAGGCCTCTTGGCGTGGGGGTGCCGTTGCACCTCTGAGGCGGGGCGTCCCTCAGGACAAAGCCAGGCCGGAGGGGTTGTGCGGTGCGGCGGGATGGGGTCTGAAGGCAAGGACTCCTGCTCAGCACTTTAAAATGACATTTGGTTGAGCTCCCGTAGGTGGTATGGATGCTTCCCCCTCCTTCATTTGCGTTTTGCTGGGTTGTCAGCAGAGAGTATCTCATCTGCGGTTCCGGAGAAGCGCAGGACTGCACGGGGCGGTGCAGGCGACGAGCGGCGGTTTGGGCGGGCCAGGGAAGTCGCGCTCCCGTCCCCACCCTCCCGCGAGCCCCCGACTCCCCGGCCTTGCCCGGCTCGCGGCGCAGGCCGGCCGTGCGCTCGGCGCCCTCTGGTGCCCGGCGCTGCTAGTGCGCCGGTGCTCGCGCCCGGAGCCCGCCAGACCCACAGAGGGTGATCGCCAAGACCTCGGCACCGCCCGGTGCCGCCTCCACTGACCCCTCCACTCCCGAGTATCCTGGGACCCCCTGGGCGCCCAGAACGCTGACCCGGGGGGGCGCTTAGGCTTTGATTTCTTTAACAAAACTGTGCCTTTGACGGGGCGCTCCCCGGGCGCGGGGTTCGGCCGCGGCCGCCCCCGAGGGCGCCGTCTCCTGCCACTGGCAGAGGCTGCAACACAGCACGGCCGAGGTGACCGCCGCGCCCTGACCCCAGCGGCGCCGCCGGTCCCTTCAGGCGGCGTCCCTGCCAGCCCCCATCTGGTGGCGCCCCAGCGACTGTCATCTGCCGTCCCCACCGCCATATGCGTTTGGAGAAAGGGGGGCTTATTTCTCCGCAGCTCGTTCAGAACTCAAACGTCATCTGCAGCCCCAGGCACAGCCCCATCTCTTCGGAAGCCCGGAAGATGCCCGCGTGTCCGTAGAGCGTGGGCGCTGCTGGTTAGAAAGCCCGGTATTTGATCAGAAGTAGAAATTGATTTCCACCCCCACGCAGCTTCTGCCGATTGCATGGCAAACTATTAAAGTAAACTGGATTTAACAAAGGAAAAATAAATTTGCAAGGGCCTGCTGTGCCGAAATGCGCGTTGCTATCGGCACTGGTGCTTAATGAGGACTGAATTATTGTTAATACGTGGACGAAATTTATAGTGCATCATTAATACTTTTGAAAGGCAACATTCCAGGCGTTGTTACTTCTTCCTTCTGCAAATGTGGATGAGATTCAAAACGTGTGCCTGCATCGCCTGTGCGTTGTGATCGGCAATCTGATTATCATTCACTTCTGACTTTGGCCACGGGGCTTTTCATACTGCCGTCATTTCCCCCCTTGCTCCGTGTTCTTAATGCCACTGAGATCTCTCTTTGCTCCCTCCTAAGGAGTTACGTTACTGAATAGCAGAGAGTGAGAGGATGTGTATTCATCCCTTCAAATGTGAAAATGTTTTTAACAGCAAAAGTAAGAAGAAGAATTATTATTGTCTCAATTATGGCATTATCTTCTCTTACATTTTTTTCCACCCTCCCCATCCTTTTATATAAACTCAGCAGGACAGGTTTATCACAAGTAGAGCGTTCCAGTTTAGTACCCATCGCCAAATGTGCTTTCTGTGAAAGGCAGATCTGTAAGACATTGGAGAGAGAAAATGGTAAGAGAAATACAGTTGCAAGAAACAATTGCATATCACATTTAAGAAGATCCAAAGCTTACAGAAGCACTTGCATGGTGTGGATCTTCTTAAATGTGTTTCTTCTTTTTCTTTTTTCCTTACATGGCCCCTATATTTTTAATTTTATTGTTGCACATGTGCAAAGTTCAGAGTTCAAACTTAATTTCTTCTGCTGGTGCTCAAATATTTGCTTCCCTTTGTAACTGTGTAACCTCCTTGTAATGGGGGGGAACTAGGAGGGAATACCAGCCTATATATAGTGAAGAAGATTCCCACTGCTCAGGCATACAGACCTCATACAGCAGAGGTCTGTATGCCTTCGGATTAGAGGGAAGTGGGCAGGACCCCTGACAGAAGTAGGAAGAGAGCCCTGGGCTAGAACTCTGCTTTGTTTGTTCTGATTACTTGGTCATTTGGAAGATTGGGTGGGTTGGTAAACCTCAGGCAGGACTCCTGGAAAAGACCGCTGAGTCTTTTCATGGTGTTATTAGGACTTTTCAAGGTGGAAGGGATGAAGGGAGTGGCCTGGCTGCCTTGTGTTCCTGTTCTTGATCTCCAGGCCTGATGGTGGGGAGCTGGGCCAGCCTGAGGTCACTGGTATACTCTGGGCACCTAGGAATTAAAGCTTGGAATCTCAGTTCTGCCAAGTACTGGTACTGCACGTACTTCTTCTCTGATTTTTTAAAAAGATTTTATTTATTTATTTGACAGAGAGAAATCACAAGTAGGTAGAGAGGAGGCAGGCAGAGAGAGGGGAGAAGCAGGCTCCCCACTGAGCAGAGAACCTGATGTGGGGCTTGATCCCAGGACCCTGAGATCATGACCTGAGCCAAAGGCAGAGGCTTAACCCACTGAGCCATCCAGGCACCCCTTCTTCTCTGATTCTGAGCTTAAGTTTCCTCACTCAGAAAAGGAGTACAACAACCTGTAGAGCTGAGTGGGGAATCAGAGGGCTTCATCAAATTAACAGCTCGTAGGGAGAGTTCAAATTATTTTTGTTCTTTCTGCTTTGTTGAGATTGTGAATCCTGAGAAGTTGTGCATGTGTGCATGCGCGCGCGCGTGTGTGTGTGTGTGTGTGTGCAGGAGGGGAGGGGAAAGAGGGAAAAAGAAGTCTTCCATTAGAGGAAAGACATACCATGCTCATGGATTGGAAGAACTAATATTGTTAAAATATCCATACTACTCAAAGCAGCTTACAGATTCAATGCAATCTCTATCAAAATACCAATAACATTTTCCACAGAATCAGAACAAAGAATCCCCAAACTTGTATGAAACCACAAAAAACCCTGAAAGGCCAAAGCAATCTTAAGAAAGAACAAAGCTGGAGACATCACAATCCCAGATAACAAACTACACTACAAAGTTATAGTAATCAAAACAGAATGGTACTGGTACCAAAACAGACACATTGATCAATAGAACAGAATAGGGAGTACAGAGATAAACCCACAACTGTATGGTAAATTAATCTAAAACAAAGGAGACAGGAAGTTACAACAGAGAAAAGACAGTCTCTTCAACAAATGGTGCTGGGAAAACTGGATGTTTTCCATCAAACTAAAAAAAGTTTTGCACAGCGAAGGACGCTATCAACAGAATGACAAGGCAATGTATTGAATGGGAAAAGATATTTGCAAATGGCATATCTTATAAGGGGTTAATATCAAAATATATGAAGAACTCCTACAACTCAACACCAAAGCACAATCCAATGAATAAATGGGTGGAGAACCTGAGTAGGCATTTTTCTAAAGACATCCAGATGGCCAATGGACCCATGAAAAGATGCTCACCGTCACTCATCATCAGGGAAATGCAAATCAAAAGCACAATGAGATACTGCCTCACATCAGTCAGAATGGCCAGTATCAAAAAGACAAGAAATAACACGTGTTGTTGAGGATGTAGAGAAAAGGGAACTCTTGCGCACCGTTGGTGGGACAGTAAATTTGTGCAGCCACTGTGGAAGACAGTATGGTGTTTCCTCAAACAGTTAAAAAGAGAACTACCCTATGACCCAGCAATCCCACTTCTGGATATTTATCTGAAGAAAACAAAAGAAAACAAAAACACTAATTTGAAAAGATAAGTGCACCCCCTGTGCTCATTGCAGCATTATTTACAAGAGCCATTATACAGAAGCAACCTAAGTGTCCCTCCACGGATGAATGGATAAAGAAGGTGTAGTACACACACACACACACACACTCATGAGCACGCACAGTGAAATACGACTCAGCCATAAAAAAGAGTGAAACTTTGCCATTTGCGACAACATGGATGGACCAAGAGGGTATTGCATGAAATAGGTCAGTCAGAGAAAGACACAGACCATGTGATTTCACTCACATGTGGAATCTGAGAAACGAAACAAATGAACAAACCAACCAGCAAAAACAGGTTCATAGATACAGAGAACAAACTGGTGGTTGCCAGAGGGGAGGGAGGTTAGGGGATGGCAAAATGGTGAAGAGGATTAAGAGGTACAAACTTTTAGTTATAAAATAAATAGAGGATGGAAAGGGTAGCATAGGGAATAGAGTCAATAATATTGCAATAACTTTTTATTTATTTATTCGAGAGAGAAAGAGTGAGAGAGAGAGAGTGAGTACGAGAGAGGAGAGGGTCAGAGGGAGAAGCAGACTCCGCACTGAGCGGAGAGCCCGACGCGAGACTTGATCCCGGATCATGACCAGAGCCAAATACAGTTGCCCAACCAAGTGAGCCACCCAGGCGCCCACAATAACTTTTTATGGTGACAGATGGTAAACTAGACTTATTGCGGTGAGCATTTTGTAATGTATATAAATGTTGAATCACTATGCTGTGCACCTGAAACTAATATGATATTATACATCAAGTGTACCTCAACAACAAAAAAAGGAATCTTCCGTTAGAATTCATTTCAGGTAGGAAGAATGAAGTGCAGTGATTCCTAAGAGAGAGAGAAGAGCATTTGTGTTCAGTGGGGACTAATGCCAGAGTGAGAACTGTCATAGAATGGAGGAAATATTTCTGACTTTATCAACCCATGGACAGGGCTGGATTAGATTACCGAGGACTTTTCCCGAAGCCGACAGGATGCCGAACCATCATTAAGTCTACCAGTAAGGCATAAGGAAAACAATATCCAAAACAAGGAGAAGCACTGAAACCAGGGCAGGAAGAATAGAAATTAGACCCAGGAATAATTCTGTGAGTAAGGGCTGTGATCGGCGTTTGGCAAAGGAAGAAAACGAAATACTATTCTGTGGAAATACAGTATTTCTGAAGAGCCCCGCCTAGGAGCACAACCCTGTTGATGGGTAGGTGATGCAGCAGATGCCTCTGAAAGAGCCTTTTCACTTTACGTTCTCACATAGGTACAGAATCCTCCTTTCTGTTGTCACTGAAAGCTGAAATTGTTATCTTTCATGTAGGATTCGACGGAAAAAGAGAGACTTCCAGAATCAAAGTTCTCTTTCTTGAACATTAGCAGCCGTGGAATGGATTTTATTCCGAGGGAAGCTTTTTTAAAAAAGATTTTATTCAGGGCGCCTGGGTGGCTCAGTGGGTTAAAGCCTCTGCCTTTGGCTCAGGTCATGATCCCAGCGTCCTGGGATCGAGCCCCGCATAGGGCTCTCTGCTCAGTGGGGAGCCTGCTTCCCCCCCTCTCTCTGCCTGCCTCTCTGCCTACTTGTAATCTCTGTCAAATAAATGAATAAAATCTTTTTTTAAAGATTTTTTATTTATTTATTTGAGAGAGAGAGAGAGAGAGAGCACAAGCTGGGGGAGGGGCAGAGGGAGAGGGAGAACCAGGTTTCCTGCTCAGCAGGGAGCCTGAGGCAGGGCTCCATCCTAGGACCCTGGGATCACTGAACCGGAGGCAGACTCTTCACTGACAGAGCCACCCAGGCGCCCCTGAGGGAAGCTTTTTATTCATATGTTCACTTACAGACACATGCCAAATGCCTGATCATCAGGAAGATTTTAATCTTCACAAGGTGACAAGCAGTTTTGGTTGCTATGGCATTTGTCAATACCATTTCCAGTCTCCAAGTTTCTTACAGAACCTTAATTTCTATAAAACCTACTCAGAGTTTCAATCCTATTGCTGCTACTTTTTTGTTGGTGGTGGACAGATGTGTGACGATTATGGTATTAACAGAGCTTTCCTGGGCAACACCAGCTCCCTTTCTCTAGGATTAACAATACCAGGGTAGCTGTGACATTGCAGCTCTTTAAAACTCTTTGTCAGGATTTCTGTACATATGATGGCTTTGAAGGTTGCATTCTTTTCTGCCAGACTAGAAAAGTAAGCTTTGAAAATATATTTAAGGGGAAATTGATTTGTAACTAAGTGGGAGTGGGGTGGTATGTGATATGTTATATAAGCTTCTGAAATGTCTTATTCCTTCATGGATACAATTGTGAAAAATCCCTTTTTGTGACTAAAGATTGATTTCTTCCAGAGGCAGGGTTAGTCTTCATTAGAAATGTGATGGTGTGTCTTATATTAGTTATTAATTGATAGAATCTCTGTTTTGTGGTTGCCTCAAGGAGCTGGGATCCACTCTTTGTCACAAATTGGTTTTGAAGTTGAGGCTGAGATACCACACATGCACCAAGGTTGTGTGAAAAAGCTATTATTTACATCATGAGGCTTTCTGGGGAGAGCAGGACAGGCTCCCAAACTGGTCCACTTAACTTGAACAAAGGAAAGGGCTAGTGGCTTTGGTTTTATCATGGTTAGGGTATGAGGTAGAGGTGAGGGTTCCCATGCATGGGCTGAGATTTTGATGGTTTGATCTTCCCTGTTAGCACAAAGAGAGGCATCATCCAGGCTCCTTACGGGCTTGCTCAAATGTGGGACAAAAGGCAAAGGGAGAGTGGGGCTTGAGAGGTGTCAGCAATCAAACATACAAAATGGAGTCAGACTATTACAATTCACCTCTGATGTTTCATAGATGACTGAATTGTGCCCTATTTTGTTTCTTTGCATTTGAACTTGTTTAAGTAAGCCATTATGGTGCTTTATGAGGATTGCAGCCTGCAACTAGTAAGGGAAGTGAATGTTCCATTGGATACCTTGTTCAAGAGCCCAGCATTCTATAGTCTAAGAAGTGACATGAATGCCTCGCTCACTATCAGTGATGTCTGGAACTCTGAAGAAGATAAGGAATGCCTTGCTGAAACCTTGTATGGTGGTATTAAATACATGCAGAGATACGTGTGACCTTGATTTATATTTTGGGTATCTGCGAGGCAATAAATTCCCAGCATTCCTTATCCCAAAGGGGGCAACCTTGGATAAGGAATTATTGTCACTGGTCAGACCAGATGGCCAGACCATTGGCAATAGCCCAGGAATATGTAAAAATGTGCATATGGGACCGATGGTTGGCCAGGTATTGTCTACTGCTAGGACGATTGCCTGAAGTTTGGCTAATTTTTCTGACAGTGGAGTCCTGTCTTTGATTACGGACATCTAGGTTAGATGATGGATGGCAGCTCTCCAGCAGCATTGTTGAATGTAAAGGGTACGAACTCCCTTGTCTGATTGTTCAATTGATCCCAAGGAGTATAAGACAGGGATAATCTTTTTCAACACCAAAACAGGTATTTTTTTGCACAGACAACTTTTGGACATCATGGGTGGTCCAGAGACTCCAGAAGGCATGAGAGGAGGTTGCTAAAACCTCTACAGTGAAGGGATCTCTGGAGGATGCTAATGGGAGTACCTGTTGTTTTGTAGAGCCTTTTGTTGGATGGAGCCCCATTCAAGATGAGCTGATTTGTAAGTAACAGCATCAAGTGGGCTTAGATGAAATTTTTAAAATAAGGAATGTATTGCCTCCAGAATCCCAACATGTCCGAAAGATGTTTGGCTTGTTTTCATGGTGCGGGAGCTGAGAAGGTCAATGGTTGTTTCCTGACAGTGTCAGTGATAGAGTGGCCCTTGGCTGACCGAATGATTCTCAGTAATTTGACTGATGGGCAGATTCTTGTACTCTGAGTGGGGCAATGGCTTATCTTTTGTGAGCTCCTTTGTGATTATTTGAGTGTCCCGAATGAGTGTGGCAAATGAATTTCTTTGGAGAAGATGTCATCAGTGTGATATCATACCTCTGCTCTGAGGGAAAGTTGGATGCCTGCAAAGATGGTGTACAATGTCATGGCTGTTGAGATGCTGCCTGTGTAGCTGGGTAAAGGTTTACTATGTCTCTTTGAAGCTGAGGGCAAACTTCAGCTGAAAGGCTATTGAAAAGGGCACTGAATAGAACATATTCACCAAATCTACAATAGCAAAAGATTTTCCAGTTATTGATTGGATGTAGTCAATAATTTTAATAATATTGGGTACGTATGTAGAACGTGTATAGGAAAGAATCCAACCTTGTCCAAACACAGGTCCAGCCTTTGCCCTTGCCTTCTTGGAAGTAATATCTAAGCCCTTGAAATGACATGCTTGATGGGAATATCTTTGTTTGCCTTGGGGCCTTGGGCTATGCCAACAATGTGATTTAGGGTGGGGGCTTCGTATCATAGGCTATCAGTTGACCTCTGGAAGGGCTGGATATTGAGGTCAGCCACATGGATGGCCAAGCAACCTTATGTGATCAAGCCCCAACAAGGACTTTGGACACAAGCCTCAAGTGAGCTTCCTTGATTAACAATACCCCATGTGTATTGTTACAGTATCGATGCCAGGAAAGTAATGCTGTCCATGACTCTGTGGAGAGAGGACAACTGGAAGCTCCACATTTGGAACTTTCCTGGACTTTGCCTCATGCATCTCTTCCCTTGGCTAATTTCAGTCTGTATTCTTTCACTGTAATAAACTATAACTGTGAGTATAACAGCTTTCAGTTATCTCTAGGAGTTCCTTTTTAAAAGTTTGTTTGTTTATTTATTTATTTATGTACTCTCTACACACAATGTGGGGCCTGAACTCAGGACCCCAAGATCAAGAGTCACATGTTCTACCCACTGAGCCAGTGAGGCGCTGCTCTATGAGTTCCTCTAGTGAGTTACTGAAGCTGAGTGTGGTGTCAAGGACCCTTAAACTTGTATTGGTGTCAAAAATGAGGGAAGTCTTGTGGACTGTGCTCCTTTTGACTTTGGAGGGGTTTCAGTCAGCGGTACCATATAGTTAAGGTTGAAGTAATCCACTGCTAGGCACTATTCATTTTAATTAGGCTTGAACATTAGCCCATTTGGGCTATTGGCTACCACCAATGATTTTTAAATAACAGGGAAGATGTTCATGCGATTCCATTTTTATCAAGCTAATTGTACATGCCAAATATCTTATTTTATTTCAGATTATTACTTATTGGGCCAGAGAGTCTGTGTCTACTATGGGCATGGATGACCATGGGGAATTTAGCCAAGGCAGTAAGTCGGATGGTTAAGGCGAGGCATACCTGTTTGTCCTTTGTTTTATGTCTGATAACTCCCCTAAGCATGTTAGAGGACACCCTGTTTAACTTCAATGAGATCCCCAGGTATAACTGTAATTTGAGCCCCATGCTATCAATTAGGCCACGAAAGTTTGCTGATTGGTGCATTTCTGCAGAGGTTAATTTAGAATGTATGTTTTAGGAGTGCAAAAGCTATTCAGAACCTTATTATTTTTCTGTTACATAAGTTATTTTAGTAAAATTTGGACCTATAATTGAGTCAAATCTCAGGCCTCTGTTTCAGTTTCTCTTTCCTCTCCGTGTATGAAAAGTTTTTTTTATTTCATTTTTTGTTTTGGGTTATTGGATATACCTCATGTTGGGGGAATGCTCTCTACCCTGGTTATGTTTATAAGTTTATGCCTCTGGAGAGTCTCAAGTCAATATCATCGAATTTAGGGACTTTTGGGGGGCAATTATTGTTTTATTTGGTCTACAGATTTTGGGCTTAAATTGAGTTTGAATCAACCTCTTGGCATGTTGACCAGCTATGGTACTAAATAGAACTGAGAGTCTTCATTGGTCCAATGAGTGATGGTGCTCTCTGGCCCGTGTAAAGGGGTGGAGGTGAAGCATTTAGGGTGCTCCTCATGAAGCTGTATGCCATGGGGGTACCATGGGCTTCTCCTCGTGTAATTCTGAGGATCAGAATCTTTGTTTCACCAGAGACATTTACTACTGAGTAATGAACCACCTGCTTTTAGGAGTGTGATCTCAGCACTCCATATGGTGACAGGATTTCCTCACACCAGTGACTGTCCATGACCATGATGCTGTACATGGTATCAGTCTTATTTCTGAACACTTTATACAACAGGACCAATGTCTACTTGAAACACAACCAGTGGTCACAGAATAAAAGTCGTTCCCCCAAGTCTAGCATCAGTCATAGCTTGTGCAGGTCTTGAAACATATGATTCAATCTGAGACAGAGGTGTTAATCCAGGGCTACATTAAGAAGGGCCACAATCCCACACTCTTGCCCCTACATGCAACACTCCTGAATTGGGTTGGTCATACCAACCAAGGCTTGCTAGGACTTATTAAATGCAGAGACAACTCTAATGCAAGCTCACCAGCGGGCATCAGGGAGCAGCTCGCAGTGCCTACTTGACAGCAGGATGTGGAGCCAGTGAGCAAGCAGAAAGCAATAGAAGAAAGACTTCCAGGAGCCCATGGTCATTCCTGAGGTCACCCAGTGGTCAACACCGATTGTCTTGAGGTTCCCCCACAGAGGGATGGATCAAGCCCCTTACACGCACCCAAAGTTGATTCAGATCTTAAGACTGATGATGTCACACATGCACCAAGAGGGTATGGCAAAGTTTATTATTCACATCATGAGGCTTTCTGGGGAGAGTAGGGCAGGCATTCAAGTCCATCCATTTGGCTTGAATGAAGAAGGGGTGAGTGGCTTGGGTTTTAATTGTGATTAGAGGATGCGGCTGGGGTGAAGATCGTGGCATGTGGATTTGCGTGTTCTCAGTTTGAACTTTCTCACCAGCATCCAGTGGCCGAGTGCCCAGACTTTCTTACTGCCTCGATAGACGTGGGACCAAAGGGGAAAAGAAAAAAAGAAACTTGAAAGCTGTCGGTAGTCATATATGAAAAATGGAGGGAGACTTTTTGTTACAATCTCCCTGTCACTTCATATGATAGAGTGCATGCGTGAATACAGTCGATGGGGAATGGACAGTTAATACAACGATGACATCGCCAAATTACTCCAAGGGAAAATATCACATCTTGAGTTCATAAGAAGTCAGTTGGGAGACAAAAATGATCACACACCGGAGGAGCAAAAACAGAGCTCTGGGATGAAATGATTGGGGCCAAAGCTAAAGAAAATGGGGCATTCCTTGGCTGTGCCGTGATCAGTTCCTGAGGGCCCCCAAACAGTTGAGACAAAGTAAATTCCTAGAACCATCCCATTTAATACATTTTCAAGGAAGATCGAAGTTTTCAAAAAGTCCTTTGTTTACACTTAATCTTCAAGTTCTCTGTGTCTCTGACTCCTTACTGTCTCTAAGCTAATCAATTTGAGGCAGCCAAATTGCTCTCTCTCAAGCTGTGCTGTCCAATATGGTGGCCACTAGCCATGGCTGGCTGGCTATGAAGCACCTGGCATGAGGCTAGTATGAATCGAATTGTGCTGAAAATACAAAATACAAAGATGTAGATTTTGTATTTCTTATTTAGGGCTTCCCTAACAATATAACACAAACATGGTGGCTTAAACAACAGAAATATATATTGTCTCACAGTGCTGGAGGCTAAGAAGTCTGAGATCTAGGTATGGGCAGGTTTGGTTCCTTCTGAGGGCTGTGAGGGAGAATCCTCTCCAGGCCTATCCTCTAGCTTCTGGTGGTTTGGTGCCAGTCTTTGGCATTCCTTGGCTTCTGCTGAATTGCCCCAGTCTCTGCCTTTTTTCTTTACGTGGCCTTCTGTCTTTGTGTCTGTCTCTGCATCCACATTTCCCCTTTTAATGAGGACAACTGTCATATTGGCTTGGAGTCTGCCCTCATGATTTCATCTTAACGTGATCATGGGCAAAGACCCTGTTTCCAAATAAGATTGCATTCACAGGTATTCAGGATTAGGACTTCAACCTCGTTTTGGGAGTCCACAACTCAACCCATGACAGGTTTCAAAGATGTGGTATGATAAAAAAAGAATGTAAAAGATCTTGTTAGTAATTGTTTTGTTCATGCCATGTTGAGATGATAATATGTTAGATATATTTGGGGCTGAATAAAATATACATTAAAATGAATAATACCATTTTCTTTTGATTTTTAAAAAAATGTGGCTGCTAGAAAAATTTGAAATTACCTATGTGATTTGCATTTGTGGCACAAATTCTATTAGATAAGACTTTTTAAAAAAATATTTTATTTATTTATTTGACAGAGAGAGAGATCACAAGTAGGCAGAGCAGCAGGCAGAGAGAGAGGGGGATGCAGACTCCCCGCTGGGCAGAGAGCCTGACGTGGGGCTTGATCCCAGGACCCTGAGATCATGACCTGAGCCGAAGGCAGTGGCTTAACCCACTGAGCCACCCAGGTGCCCCATATAAGACTTTTCCAAAGCAGAGATTGGCAAACAGTGGCCTCAGTCTTGCTCACTGCCTGTTTTATAAATAAAGTTTTACTGGAAGACAGCCATGTCCATTCACGTATGTATCATTTATGGCTGCTTTCATGCTACTGTAGCAGATTCGATTTGTTGTAACATAGATCCTATGGCCTGCAAAGCCCCCAAAGTTACTATCTGGTCTCTAACAGAAAAAGGCTGCTGACATCTGCTCTAAACGATGACTCTGATCCTGTCACTTACTTCCCTGCTTCCGAACCAACAGTGTCTCATTGCTCATTGACCCTCCAGCCAGCCCGTCCCCTACTTCCCCTTATACCATACCCTCTCACTGATCAGAGAGAGAGGAAGCAATTTCAGACCAAGAGCTGGGCCCCTGGCTCCTCCTGTAGATCCTGTCCTGTTTAGCCACAATCTGGCACTCTAGGGTCATAAGAGACGTTCAGAGAATTAATTGCAAAAAGCCTCTTGGTAGGGTGTGGGAAGAGTTGACTGGGAACAGAGCTGAGCTTTCCCGGGCTTCCACTGCCTCCCCTCAGATGTGCGCTGGAAAACCCACATCAGGGCACTTCTGGGTTCCATCTGCAGGCACTGTAGGGTCCGTAGGTTTGAGCTATTACTGCTGATTTTGCTAACTGTAGCTATCTTTTACTGGGAGCAGACCACGTGCCAGACCTTTTGCTAAAAGTCTTTTTTCATGCAATCTTCCCAAGCTGAGGAGGTCAGTACAGGCAGTTCCACAAGAACTCTTGTGTGGAAAAATGTGAGTACGTTCTAATGCAACTGCTGTGTTAGGGGACAAGCCGACATGACCCACACACAAGTACACAAAGCATGTGCGTGCATGCGTGTGTGTGTACATACGACCCCTGACCGTCTGGCAGCCCTCTCAGTTCCCCACGTGTGATGGGAGCCACACCCATCCACGGCTGCCATTACAACGTCCGTCCCATTTCAGACCACCTTCCTTCCACCGCCTGGCAAGAATTCACAGGCTGTAGCTCTGCTGACTTGTTTGGCACCAGCAAACTCCAGATCTTTTTAAAGTGACACCTTTATTGTAGTACTGATGTGTTCCTTGACCATTGAACATGTGTGAAACTGTGATACTCTTTTTATTTGGGTCCCATCATTGGAAATATGTTGGTGACGAAGGGTTCGAGTGTTGTGTCTCTAAGCTTATTTTTTGCCCATAAGTCTTGTGACTTTAAATGCACAATTTGACACAGCATGTGATTTTTAGGGACACAAATATCATATTATAGCAGAACTGACTGGACCATGATTACTCCCATTTTGCAGGTGGTAAAACTGAGGTCTGAAGAGACAAAGTGATTTGTTCAAACTCACATGGCTTGAGACTGCACTTCGAATCCAGATTTCTCTGATACCGTAGCTTAAGCTCTTGACGACCCTACTGTATTGCTTTACGGCCCATAAAATAAACCACTTTCAGCCATCCAAGTTCTTCCAAACAAGAATCGGAGACTTCTGGTGAAAGGCAGGCGAGAGCCTTTAGTTTACTTCTTGTGATTGTTTTGTCTTGTTTTGCAGTTGTTCAGGGGTTTAACAAATAGACCTCAGGGTTTTGCTGCTTTCTACACTTTTCACTTGCCATACCGAGGGAGGGTGGAGATTGGGAGCAACGAGTGAACAGGAACCTCTTAGAGAGGGCTGGAGAGGAAATCAATTCTCTCCTTGCCTGGAGATGCAAACATAATGGAAAGATCTGGGCGTCATTGAAGACCATAGAGTGAGTCAGCAAATCGATGCTGGTTTGTTTTTTTAGAGCTAGCGTGATGCTGTGATGTGTAATACTAACAGGAATACACCTGCAGGAACCATAAAGTATAACTCCTTAGCATTGATCAGGGCCTTATTCGGGTGGTGTGATCAGCTTGGGGTCTGTAATTGAAGAGGAAAGGGCAGAAGTTACGGAGGAAAGAGTGAACTGCTGTGGCTCATCCCTGACACCCGTGTGTGGCAAGGACTCTGCACATAGACTTTACCCCCACAGCTGCCGCAGTGGGTGCTGCAGTGATGTTATACTGAGCTTCTAGGCTCTGGGAGGGGAAGGTGAGGGCAGCGATAGGGTGGGGATGGTTTGCCAGGAGTCAGAGAGCCTGGGTGGCAAAGGCAGAAAAAGGGGTTAGAGCAAGGGAACCCAAAAAGCTAGACACTAGGTAGGGCAGGTGCAAGGGGACACAGAGTTAGCTCCAAACCCAGTCAGGAAGTGCTGTTTACACTTACACGGGGGAGTCTGAGTGGGTTTGGCAAGGGAGAATCAGAGCCTATGGCTAGGTTAGAATTGGAGTGCGGGGTCAGGACCAAGGGCTGGACTTGATCACTAAAAACGCCAAAGTTCTTGGTTGGTTAAAAATGAAATTATTGTTTCAAAATAAATCTCAGTGCAAATGCAATATATAATTATTGTAGGGACTTGGGAGCATAAAAGAAAGCAAAAGAAGAAAATACCGATTCCTTCTTATCCTGTCACCCAGCGATGAGGTACCAGGGACATGCTGATTTTCCTTTTCCTCCCAGTCTTTTTTCCAGTTGTGTGCAAAGGTATACAGAAACTATTACTGTATTGTTCAAGAGCTTAGCCTCTGAGATCAGACTTCCTGGTTTCAAATCCTAGCTCTGCCATTTAGTAACTCTGTGTCCTTGAGCAAAATTGCTTATCCTCTCAAGCTTTCAACTTTCTCATCTGTAGAAATTGGGATAGTATCAGTAACTGTCTGATGAGGATTGTGGTAAAGGTTAATGGGTTATGTATGCCACATGAAGCTTTAGTGTCGATCTTGACACATTGTGAGAGCACTCCATTATTTTAGTCATTCAATGACTGTATTATGTGTATGGTATACATTAATTTAGTGATTATTTATTGAGCCAGGCACAGTTCTAGGCACTGTGTATACAGCAATAAACAATCACGTAAACATGCCCATACTGCCTATGTAGTTTTGTGTTTTGCTTTATCCACTAAATTATATCAGGAGCATTTCCCCATGTCATTAAACATTCCTTGAAAATACCACTTTCATTGACTGCATTGTATTCTATTAGTTACTTACATTGTAACTTACATTGTAAGTTACATCCTCCCATTGTTGGACATTTTGGCTGTCCGTTTTGTTCATCATTATAGGCAGTTATCATTATATCTAATTATTTTGCTTAGTTTTGTCCCCTCCCACACAGGATCAGTTGCCAGAGGGGGCATTTCGGAGTCAAGGTCTTATGACACAGAGAGCCAAGTGGCTTCTCAGAAAGGTTTTACCAATTTCCATCATCTTGTTTAGATTGTTCGCTCCTATTTTTTTAAACTTTTATAGGGACATTCTTTTTTTAAGGTCTTGAGAAACTTTATTTTATGTTTTCTGGTGTGAGTAGCATCTGTAGAGAAGAAGAAGAGTGTAGGGCACTCTGAGTATGAGGCATTTTTTAGTTTAGCCAGTCGAGGACTGCTCTGCCACAGTGGGGTGTTGGTAATGTACAAGTACAGGGCAAGGGCAAGGTGAAGGTGTTCTGTGGGCTTTTCTTTCCATCATCGTTCTCTTTTGCTGGTGTTCGTGTTCTTCCACATGGGCCTAATGCATTTGCATGAAGGAAGCAGATGTGATTAGCCATGAATACTTCAATGGGAATGAATTGAATGTATCACACGTGCGGGCATTTAAAGTGGACTCAAGAGCCCAGAGGAAGGAGTTTCTAATGTTGGTGTTGGAGGCATTTGGGCATCGTGATGGGAGAGAAGCAACTGCCTTCTCTGCATGAAAGTGAATGAGGTGTTGTCTCTGCCTCAAGGAGCTTGCTCTCTAGTAGAGAAGATTAGAAAAGCATTCTTAACTGTGCCAGCTAGACTGTGCTACATGTCTGGAGAGAATGGTGATATGGTTTCTTGATGGAAGGGACACAGGGTGTAGGAGCACAAAGACAGTTAAGGGTGCGGCAAAGATGGGGAGAACTCTTTTGCAGGTGTTGAAACCTTTCATCCAGAAAGAACTGTGTTCCCGGGGGCATCATATGCCATTGTGTATCTCTTGTCATACACAAAGACCCCTGGCTTAAGAGCAAGGGGGCGGGGACTCAATATAAGCCATGCTTCATTACCCATGCTCCTGTATACTGGAACAGGGTGCTGTCTATGTTGGGGGGCCAGGAGCACCTTTTACATTGGCACACAGATGCCGTGTGAGCAAGTGTTGGCCCTGGGTGTGCTTGGTGGAAGGGCGCTCAGGAATAAGGGTAAGCGGGTTGGATGAGCTCATGACTTCTAGGGAACACAAACTCCTAGAAGACTGAACTGCTCCTCAGGTGATCCTGAGCCATCATCTAGAGGGCATATCCCCACTTGAGAGTCACTGCCAAGGTAATTGGAAGCCATCATCTAGAATGTCCTGATCTGCTTTGTGGTTCAGAATAGGCACCGTGGTTGCGGAAAATCCTTGGACACAGCTCCCCTTGGGAGGTGGTGTTTATATCTGCTCCTGATGAATCTGGTTGTGGTGACAGCTTTGTGAGTTACAAGGGAAGGGAGGCAATGTGACTTCCAAGGCTGAACAGAAGGGCATTCAGTTTCCGCTATGTTCATTTGCACCTTCTTTTTTGGAAAGCAAATAAACATGTCAGAAATCTGGCTTCCCTGAGGCTACCAAGCTGTGAGGAAGCCCAAGGCACATGAAGGGGCCACATCGAGGTGCTGCTTGAGTCCCTGCTGAACCCAGCTTTGAAATCACCGAGGCCAGGGTCAGTTGTATGAGTGCAGAAGCCTCCAGATGATTCCAGTTCATAAATGTTCAAGTCTCCTCTCAGCTGAGACCCCAGACATCGAAGGGTGCAGAAGATCCCTCTCCTAAATCCTGAGCCCAGGAGTCTATAGACACAACAAAGCAGTTGTTTTACCCACCAATTTTCTGTTTGGGGAGGTTTTTGAATGTAGCAATAGAGAGTTGGAAGAGTCACTTTGGCTCTCTGTGGAGAAGGGAATGGAGGGAGCAAGAGTAGACCTGGAGAGAGCAGTTAGGAGCAGCTGCTGTAGTTTGTATAGCCTGAGCTAAGGTTGTGGAGGAAGAGATAGAGAAGAGTGTATGCACTTGGGAAATAGGTAAGAGGTAAAATCAAGCACGCGTGTGATGGGATGGATGTAAAGGAAGCAAGTCCTGGATGACTTCTAGGTTTTCGCTTGACTAGTTATATGGTAGTACTGTAAGAGATGTGGAAGACCAAGGGAGGGAGGGCATGGGTGGTGAAGAGTTGGGAATTGTGAATCCTATTTTGGGCCTCTAAGAAACTCTTGCAGTGGTCTTGACAAAAGCTGATGGCGGCCTGGAGTTGGTCATTCGCAAAAGGGAAAGAAAGAAAGGAGAAGGGCACCTGGGTGGCTCAGTTGGTTAAGTGTCTGCCTTTGTCTCAGGTCATGATCCTGGAGTCACGGGATTGAGGCCAACATTGGGCTCCCTGCTCAGCAGGGAGTCTGTGTCTCCCGCTGCCCCTCCTCTTCCCACTTGTGCTCTCTCTTACTTGCTTTCTCTCTCAAATAAATAAATAAAATCTTAAAAAAAAAAAGAAAGAAAGGAGAAGAGTGGCCAGATTCAGGACCAATTAAAGAGGCAGAGTCAATGTGGCTTAAAAATTGATTACATTCTTATGACACCAGAAGCAAAAATCATAAAAGAAAGAAAAAATTGTAGACTAAATTTCATCAAACTTTGTGATTTCCTCTCATCAAATCATACCAATTGGAAAATGAACAGTTAAGTCAAGACTGGGAAAAAATATTCACAACAATAAGACAAGGGACTGGTATCCAGAATAAATAAAGAACCCTTATGACTCAATAATAAGACACATAATCCAATAAAAAAATGGGCAAATGATTCAAACAGATATCTTCCAAGGGGAGGGTAATACAAATACCTGGTTATCATATGAGAAGGTTCTCAGCACCATTAGTCATTAAGGAAATGCAAATCAAGACCATGGAACAGCACTGTATTGTCACTGGAACAACTAAAATTGTAACAACTAACAAGGCCATGTGTGGGCAAAGATGTGGAGCAGTTGGCATATTCATATACTGCCAATGGGAATGTAAAAAGGGACAACTACTTTGGAAAAACGATCTGGCAGAGTTCATATTTAACCAGGTGTACACGTACTTGCTGACCCAGCAATCCCCCTTCTAGGCATTTTCCCAAGAGAAACGACATGCGAGCATATTTCCACAAAAACACTGTGTTCATAATCACCTCCAAATGGAAACAAACCAAATGTCTAATATCTGGTGAAGGGATCAACTGTGGTCTAGTCACCTACGGGAGTTCTACTCAGCAATAAAAAAGAACAAACAAATGCACAGTTGAGTCTCTATGAAAGTGAAAGAAGTCTTATCCAAAAGAGTACAATGCTCTTTGTTTACAGTTACGTGAAGGACTAGAAGAGGCCATGGTGAAAACAGTCACGCCAGTGGTTGCCTCTGAGGGTGTGTGTATGTGTGTGTGTGTGTGCGCACGCACGCACACGTGCACGCATGTGCACACACACAGGCACATGCACGATGGACCTTCCCGAGTGATTGAAATGTTCTATACTTTCATAGGGCTGTGGATTATCCTGGTGTGTGCATTTGTCAAAACTCACTGGAGGGGCGCCTGGGTGGCTCAGTGGGTTAAGCCTCTGCCTTCAGCTCAGGTCATGATCCCAGGGTCCTGGGATCGAGCTCTGCATCGGGCTTTCTGTTCAGCGGGGAGCCTGCTTCCCTCTCTCTCTCTGCCTGCCTCTCTGCCTACTTGTGCTCTCTCTCTCTCTCTGTCAAATAAATGCATAAAATCTTTAAAAAAACCTCACTGGATAGTACACTTAAAATTTATGCATTTACTTGTAAAAATTTTAAGTACGCAAACAGGTGATGGGCTGTGGGTGCCAGAGATGAGACCTTCCATGAGCCATTGCAGTGAGTTGGGTACAGTAAAGGCTAGGTAAGCCTCTCCCTTTGGGCAGCAGCTTGGATTCAGTGGCTGCAACCGATGATGTCTGGGATCCCTTACTGGGAATTAGCGCAGGAGCAAGTGGTCTGTCTCGGGCATGAAAATCACCTTCATGGATCCGAGTTCATGGTTCAACAGTGATGCTCAAGAGCTATTATTCTTGCTTTGCTCTTAAAACATGGGAAGAGTCACTCAGAAAATGACTTTCTTTCTGAGATGAGAAACTCCCCGAGTGAACTTAAATCATTCCGGTTCTCCTTGGTTCTGCTCCTGTGCTCTCCTCCTCCCAGTTTACTGTTCTCTCCCACTCTGAACAAAGCAGTTGTTAGCCTTCTAATTTGCCTGAGGACTTTCTATTGTGATCAGTGCAAACACAATGAGGGAGAAAGCTCTTACTGTTGCATAATTATTTTCAGTAATTAGTAGGGCTGGGGAGTATGAAATGACTTCAATGTCTGTGGCTTACTAGCATGACTCTGCTTTATCTGCGGCTTGTCGCCAGTGCAAAAGTTCATAGTCCTATGGGCACACTCACATGAAAACAACAAAAATAGCGTTCTGAGAAATGGGTGGGCTCATGAGAGATTCAGCCCTGGGGAAACTGGGGAAGGTGCGACCCATTTATAGGCAGCCCTGGTTATGTTTGAGGTTTTATTTTTATTTTTATTTTTATTTTCAATGACTGCTAATGAATGACCCAAGATCTTCCCTTGCTCTGGCAGAGAAGCCACAGGACTGAGGGATTGGGTGATTCACAGTAATGTGATAGGGGTTGCACATGGTTATTCCAGATGTCAGACTGGTGAGCTTCAGATTGGAGTCAGCAGAAGCTGTGTTTCTGGAGAGTCGGGGATGCTGGGTTAACCCCAGTCTTTTTTGATGGATGCAGAGGAATGTGCCCGTGAACATGGAGTACTACTGTGCAGGGAGTGCTAATATGGAGAGAATTTCTTGTGGTGAGGCAGCCAGTAAATGCACTGGGAAGGTCAAAGAGCTTGCCTAGGAGGTCTGCATGTTAATGTGCCAGTGAAGATGTCGGCCCTGGAGCAGCTCTTCTGACAGCTCCCCACTGCCCCTCCCATCACCGACACCGACCACAACGTCCTTTCTTATTTAGCCAGATGACAACAAATGCTGGTGTGTCAGCATCTAGAGGGAGCCTGGGGGTCAGGAAGCTGGATTCTAGGCCTGACCCTCTCACTATCTGAATTACTTGGATCAGTAACATTCTTTTTTTTTTTAAGTTTTTATTAATTTACTTGAGAGAGAGTGTGTGAGAGAGAAGAGAGCGCGAGAGCTGAGTGGGGGAGAGGCAGAGGCAGAGGGAGAAGCAGGCTCCCCACTGAGCAGGGAACCCAATGTGGGGCTCAATCCCAGGACCCTGGGATCATAACACAAGCCGAGGACATATGCTCAAACCGAGACACCCAGGCACCCCCCTTAAAAATTTTTAAAAAAAAATTATTTGAGAGAGAGAATGAGAGAGAGCAGTAACATTCTACATTTTAGCCTCATCATCAGAAAAGGAAAGGGTAGCGCCTCTCTTGGCTATTTCCTCTTAGGTTATCATGAGCAGAAATGCCGAATATCATGTGGCCAAGTACCTCATGAGAATATAAGCTCAGTGGAAGCTGATATCATCCCTGTGAATCACCGGTCTCCTCTACAGCGTGTACATGAGCAACAAATGACTGGGTTATTCATGGGCTATTTGTGCTGGAACAGGGCATAACTATTTTTGTGGAAGATAGCTGAAATGAAATGGTTGAGGCATGGCTCAAGCTAATTGCCCTCCAGTATACATCCGTGAGCCCCTGGGGGGTAAATGCAATCCGATTGCCAGATGGGCTCTCGGATTTGAATGGCCACCAGCCAAGGAGCTGCCAGTTGGTGGTTCGCATGTAGTACAGGCATACATATTCCACTCCAGCTCTCGTTCACCACTCCATGTTGGCAAAAATGTGCTTTCTTCCTGGGAAGCAGGAACTACATGCAGGAGTCTGCATGTGAACTGGAGGGAGCCGATGGTGGGGCGGGTACCCCTAGCTCTGAGTCACAGGGGTTGGTAAACTACTCAGCCTCATTGGGAGGTGGGGTTGCTGGTTAACCAACTGCTTCGCCCAGTAGATGGGTCCCACACGCACAGAAGGATGCCTGCTTCAAGGGACGAGAACATAAGAGAAATATCCTTACTGCTAAATTGTACTCCATGCCATTCGAAATATCTTTGTTGATCAAGAAGCATTTTGGGATCTTGCAGCTTCTCTCAGCAACCACATGACCTTAGGTTATCACTGCATTGGAGATGATGTCCCCTTACATTTATAAACTACTTTATAGTCTGCCTGCATCTCAGAGCACTGGGTAGCGTCATGTCGTCTCATCTTGATTTGGAGTCTTGCAACAGCTCCATGCAGCGGATACTGTGATTTTCTACGTTCTACTGATAGGAGACAGTTCAGAGAGGTGAAGCGAGTTGCCTCAGAGTCACACAGCTAGAAAAGAGAAGAGCCAGGACTTGAACCCAGGTGACATGGCAGTGACGAGAGCCCTGGGGGCTAGTGTGCAGAACAAGTAAATTTCAGCTAAATTACAGGCTGTGGGAAAGATATATTGGTACATTAAAAGAGCACACATTTTCCTAAAAGAGCAGGGAAAAGGATTCCTCTTGGTTACAACATTCGGCCAGTATTAGGGGTTAAATAAGCACTATTACCATATCATAAGGGATTTAATACTCGTGACTCCATTCCTTCATCTCCTTCTCTCCTTCTGCCTCCCTGCTAAGCCCCCTGTCCTCTAAGAGTGAACGCCATTGTCGCTAGAGAAAAACTGACCAGCTGCCTATGCTGGTCCATTCAGGCATCTGGGACTGTCCCAGAAATGGGAGAGGAAAATAAGGCAAATTGAGTGCTTCCTTTGGCTAGCAGGTCTCATCACAGAATGAATGCCTTCCATGCGACTCAAGGGAGAAATAGTTACAGAGTACATTCCTGAATCAACAGTGGAAGATGGGCTAGGCTAACCAAGAAGTCTCTTAGCAATGACAAAAGAGCAGGACCACACACAGCTCCTATCCACTTCCCTGAAGACATACACGGACTTGCTCAATAGTCCTAAATAAGTTACGGGCTTAGGAATGGATTTCTGGTGTGTCTCGTAATCACAAAAACTCCATTAAATCAAAGGTTATAATCAGCAACTCTCCCAGGGCTGTCCCCATAGCCGTTGCTGACAAAGTCTTTCATCAATGCGTGTTTTACATGGTTGCCAATTGGTATGTAGAAATCTTGGACTCCCCCTTGAGCTGGGCACACAGGGAATCTGCAACAATATCCGTGTAAGATATTGACTTGACGAAGCATTTCACCTGAAGGGGAAGTAGGTGTCGGCTGTAGTACGAAGGTGACCTTGAAACTCAGGTGTGACTTTTTTTCCCTTTTTTTAAAATTTTATTTTATTTTTATAAACGTAAAATATATTTTAATCCCCAGGGGTACAGGTCTGTGAATCGCCAGGTTTACACACTTCACAGCACTCAACATAGCACATACCCTCCCCAATGTCCATAACCCCACCCCCTCTCCCAACAGCCCTCCCCCCATCGACCCTCAGTTTGTTTTGTGAGATTAAGAGTCACTTATGGTTTGTCTCCCTCCCGATCCCATCTTGTTTCATGTACTCTTCTCCTACCCCCTTAACCCCCCATGTTGCATGTGACATTTTGAAGAGAGGCGCAAGGGGGAAGAAAAAGAACGTGGGCGCATGTGAAATTATTTATTGTCCAACTTGGTGTTTCCGCAAACTCGCAGCAGCAGCAGCAGCAGCAAAGGCAGCCTTAGAGAGAGATCGTGTTCATCACGCTCTGTGATTCGCTCGTGGTAGGCAACATGCCCCTGCTGAAAAAGTTGGCATGTTGGAAATGTTCTGTCTGTGGCTGGCGGTCCCCCGAGAGCTGGGGAAAATGCAAATTCCTCATTATCAATTGGAGGTTTCACGGGACCCATCGAGAAGCAAATTCACCCAGAAACAGGAGTCTCTATGGCAGGAAAAGAATACAGCAGAGGCAAAAGGATGTTTTCGCAGCCAGCCCTTCCGCCTTCTAACCTGGGGCTTCCTGTTTCCCGTTTCTATTCACGGGCGGGAAAAGCTGAATGCAGCTTGAGTTATGCTGCTGCATGAGTACTGCTATAGCATTTCTCAAAGCTGCTGGATCCTGTCGAAGAGGCAAATGTGTAGCAGCAAGTACAGATCATGTTTACGGACATTGCTAACTTTCTAGCAGAGCTTATTATAACATTTCACTGGCATATAAAATGATTTGGACATTGTTGAGAGCTCAGGTTACAGGTAAAACAAATTTTTCTCCCTTTAGGAATGTTAGAAGCCAGACTGAGGAGGAGAATGGATAAAGAGCTCTTAGAGGCTCTCATACTCACCAGCACAAATAAAGGATATTTGACTGTGCCTTAACTATGATAAAGGCAGCCTAGTGAGAGGCGAACCCCTGGGGAAGAAATTGAGCATTTCCAGTTCATGCAAGAATGTGAAATCTACTCACTAATGAGAATATTATAGGAACATTTCGTGTAGAATGTGCTTTTCACACCAGATCCTCAGTTGGGTATCTCAGCTGGGTTTCACTGAAACTTGTTACCTTATAAAGTTAAACACCCGTCTAAGGCAGTCGCGGCGACTCTAGGTTAACCCACAACAACATCATAGACCATCTGCTGGAGGTCCGTGAGAGGCAGTCAGAGGACTGAGAGAGATGGCAGTCAGAGGACTGAGAGAGACTGGGAGCCTGGGGATGGAAGGTGAGGAGAGGAGCCGGTGATGTTAAGGGCCAGTGGTGTTAGACCTCGCTAGCACCTCTGATAAATGGATCAATCCACTGTTTGCTTTACTTGAAAAGAAGATCGTGAAACCCTTCTTTCCCATTGCTTGTTGATTATAGTTCTCCCAGGCATTTCAGAGGCAACATACAATCCAAGGGCTATAATATGATCTTTGATTATGGCATCAGTCCCATTCAGAATGGCTTCGCATTTTCTTTCACATTTGCCCAAGGACTAGCCACAGGTTGGCCATTCCTCGCTCTGGCTATTCTGAAGTAGCCCTTACTTTGCAACTCCCATGTCCAGAAAGTCTCATTGATGTTAGGTTGGTATAATATCCGCAGCACCAAAATAACAATTCCTCTTTGTGTCCTTTGTGGCACTCAAATGCAAAAAGCTTGACACTTCATGAATGTGTTAAATTAAAGTGCTGTGCTATTTGCATGAAGGTAATTGATCCATGAAACATACATCTTACTTAGCAATGTGGTTTGGTACATCAAGCTTATGTTTGAGACGATTACTTCCTGAGCAATAAATATGCTAGAATATTTTATCAGTCGGAGCAGGAGAGACAGCTTGAAATATGAATTTAAAGGTGGTAGCAAGGACGACCCACTGGCGGCTGGTTTGCCATTGCCCATTTATCTCTAAGCGGCCACCTGTCAAAGGGCTTCGTTTTTTCCTCTCACACACATACATCAGATAGAGTAGGAATATACTACCAGCCTTTAATTTATTCATGGAGTAAACAGTTGCAACCAGAGGAGGGTTGCAATGAGAAGGACTTTGTTTCCTGGCTCACTGTGAGTAACCCCCAGGGAGTCAGTTGGATTCTGGTCACTCCAAATCAAAGGCAAACCAAGCAACTGGTTTCCACTGATACCCCCACCCCCGCCTGCCCCCAGGATCTATGAATGTCTGTTGCAGGAGGTAAACTTTCTGGAATTTAGCATTATATTTAGAGGGAAAAGTCTGTTTGTTTCCGAATTCGGAAGAGAACTCCTTGATTCCTTGTTGCCTGTTTGCCATGAGATTTTGAAAAGGCAAACCAGATGCTAGATGTTGGGGAGGAGGAAGCAACCCAGTTGTCAAATCGTATTCAGAGCCTGTTGCACATTGCTTCGAATCTCCTCAGTGGTGACAAATGGCTGTCCTCTGAGAACAGGCTATATTTGAACAAATAGCTAAAAGTCATTAGAGCCCACACTGGTGAATAAGGTGAATTCAATTGCCAATTTCTTGGCAATGAATGTTTTGGATTTAGAAATGAGCTGTATCTCTCCGCTAAGGAGACACATTTTCGTGTGTGGCTTCAAAGTGAGCTTTGGAGGCAGTTCTGATAAAGAAAGACGCCCCAATGTTGCAACACTAGGGCAGTGTTTCTGTCCTTGGGCTCAGTGCTTGTCCTTCCATGGGTGCAACTCAAGAGCGTCTTCTTTCACTTGGATACAAAAGTTCTGCTGGTTGGTCGAAAAATTTAAACTGCATTTTACGTTGTTGTCATACATTGTATGAGTGTAAAATTTTAAGATTTTAGCACCTGGAGCTCTTTTTTAACATTTTGTCAAGTCTGAAAACACCCCAAGTGGCGGCACGTGGGAGCAGAAAGATAATGGCCTTTGGAATCAGAACAGACCTAGTTCTATTTACGAACTGTGTTAGCTTTTGATGTACCTTTCCTCACCTGTAAAGTGGGGTGGCACAGTATCTATTTCACAGCACTTTTTTAAAAGAAGACTTTATTTATTTATTTAACACACACACACACACACACACACACACACACACACACAGAGAGAGAGAGAGAGAGAGAGAGATCACAAACAGGCAGAGAGAAAGGAGGAAGCAGCTCCCCGCTGAGCAGAAAGTGCAACTCGGGGCTTGATCCCAGGACTCTGAGATCATGACCCAAGCTGGAGGCAGAGACCCAAGCCACCAAGCCACCCAGGTGCCCCTCACAACACTTTTTATGCATATTTAAAGAAAGCCACATACATCAAAGATTTAGTACTGTGCCTGGAGTATATTAGGGTTTCAATCAGTTGTTGCTATTATTATCACCATCATCATTACTGCTGCTATTACACTGTATCATTATTACCACCATGGTGATCGCTGTTACTGTCATTGCTATGAAGAAGCAGAGATGCAGTGTGGAGAGACGATTGGGAGGCTATTATGGAAGAATCCACGGATAAGATGGCACCACTCTTGGCAGAGGATATGGGAGCAGAGACGGTATGGGGGAAGGAGAGGCAATGGAAGATGGTGACTCTAGGGACATTTTGAGGGCACAATGAAAGTGATTTGGGCTCACCCAACTCCATCTGTTTCTGAGCTTTCCATTTTAGAAGGATATGTTTGTTTCCCAGGGAAGCTGGTAATGAGAGATTTGTTTAGTTTATTATGCAAATGGTGAGAGGTCAAAAACCCTTATTGACGTTCTCTTCAATTAGGCTGGAAATATTTATGACATTTAGACAATTAACTGCCTTGTTTACACAAACACTGTGATAAATTAAAACATCTCAGACTGGCCAGAAACCACTACCACCACCACCACCACCACCACCACACACACACACACACAGAGGATCAACAAGGTGAGATTTTTTTAACCAGAGTTTCCTTTTCTCTCCCAGCCATTTTCTGCTCATCAATTTCATGCTGGTCACTTTGCCTTGGAGTCCCTCTTTTTTGCTGATGAGTTTCACAGTTATGAGGATATATAAAGGTAGGCTCTGGGGTTTTAAATATGTATTACGAGCATGTTTCATATGCATACGGTGACTCAGCTGATCCACGAATTTAGTCAAAAGCTCACATGGAGTGATTTTGACAGAGTGCCTGGTAATAAGGGGAGATGGGTGAAATGAGCAACTGCAAATTCCCGTGTGCTGTTCCTTGGAGGAAGTTGAACATTGCTAAGTATCAGTTGGGAAGCAGTTGGTGGGAAAATGGTTGTCTCCTACCCTTCTGTTTCCTTAGTCTCCTGCCCTGAAGGAAAGATCAGTAGCGGGATCATAAATAAGAAGCTGCAGGAATCATGTATGTGGAAGAGAGATATGTGTGTTGAAAGGTGGGACCTTCCTTGGAAGTGAAAGGCATTGTGGGAAATGCCCGGGGTTCCTTGGAAGTGAAAGGCATTGTAGGAAATGCCCAGGACAGTTGGATTCTCACTGCTCCACCGAGGCCCTCTCATCACTATGGAGTCTGCACCTTCTTCTTCTTCTTCTTTTTTTTTATTGTGGGAGAAACCACGTAACATAAAACTTACTGTCCTAACTATTTTTTGCTGTACAGTTCAGTGGTGTTAAGTACATTACACTGTTGTGCAATAGATCTCTAGAATTTTTTCACCTTGCAACTGAAACTTCAATGTCCCCATTAAATGGGTCCCCATTCCTCCCTCTCCTCAGCCCCTGGCAAGCACTGTTCTACTTCCTGTTTCTATGAATTTGACCACGTTGGATACCTCATGTGAGTGGAATCATGCAGTATTTGTCTTACTCTGTCTGGCTTATTTCACTTAGCAGAATGTCCTCAAGGTCCATCCATGTTGTAGTGTGTGTCAGAATTTCACTCTTCTTTACGACTGAATAATAGTCTGTTGTATGGTCATACCACCTTTTCTTTATCCGTTCATCATAAATGGTCATTTGGGTGTATCTTCTAATTTTAAGGGGACTTTTCATCCACTGCCCGTACCTTACATTCACACACAGGGTAAAATGCCAAAAGAGAAGACCCTGAAGGTAGTTCGGGAAAGTACATTACAAGGATTGGCAAAACAAGAGAAGAGAGAACATTATTTAATTCACCATGATTCCTGCATGCTAAAGGAGACCAGCTATACTATTTTAAGGTGTAAGTTTAAAAACTATAAATAATAAATACGTTGGGCACAGGACCTCTGAATCTTAATTTTTGAAGATACCAGAGCCCTTCTTTATTATTGGCAAAACTTCTAGAAAATAATGAAAGGGTTTGAATCCTTGCAAAGTTTAGTTGATGAATAATGTGATAAGAAGAGAGAATGTGGGTGAAAATATCTAGCACAGGGGCCAGTGATGGAGAAGGCTCAATAAACATTGATTTAAAATAATAGTTAACATACTGTTGACTATTTCATGAATATGGATTTTGTGCCTTCTGCGTGCAAGGTCCTGTGGAGCCTTCAACAGAAAACAGTTGGCAAGTGGAATGAGGCAGAGAACTACGAATTAATGTAGCTACTATTTCTTGAGCACGCCAAAGACAAAACTAACTCAGAAACAAAATTAGCAAAGGCTGTTTACTCATAAACTTGCTGCAGTGCCTTTTGTATTGTTGGGGGTACAAAAATGCTAGAAATGACAGTTTTGTAGAGTATAGCAGAGGAAGTGCTGTGACATTTTCTGCCTGCCAAGCCTTTGATTAGTGTCTGAACTTCAGAGGCAGGGAAAAATTTCTAATGAGTCTTCAGGTATAGTTGACAGTTCTTGGTTGGCTGCAAGGAGGTAAGCAAGCGTTTTAGGGACATTTCAAAAGAGAATTACTCAGTGTTAAGGGTAGAAGATTGTCTGCGCCTGGCCATTTCCTGAAGTAGAGTGTTGAGAACATCTCCCTTGTGCCCGGCTCCTTGCAGACGTTCAATCACTCTACTCGGTACAACCCAACTGGAAAAGATAGTTACCATTTTTGTCCTCATTTTAAGATGAGAAACCTGAAATGCAGAGAGGTTAAGGAACCTGTCTGACGACACATAGCTAGTAAGTAGTGGAGCAAGGACGTGAGTTCCCTTTTGTGATATTCTCTAGAAAAGGCAATCTATGGGGAAGGCAGGAAAGAAAGGACATTGGTTTCTGTTACAGAAGAGAAGGCTAAGATATTGGTGTGGTGGGGCGGTATTTGCTCTTGTTAAAATCATCATCTTCATCATCACCCCCTTAAACAATATTTATTAAATGTCTTGGCACCATATGCTGAAGGAGACCTTTGGGATCTCAAGAGAGAAGAAGTAATAGGTTTGTTTTGCTCAACAAAAAGAGGAGCACTTTGTGATTTTTTTTTTTTTTTGGTTTGGTTATGCATTTCTTTCCCTATCTGAAGATAATTTAACTTTAGTTTTCTTCAATTGCTATTGTTTCTAAAGAGGAAAATGAAAACAATTGCAGATCAAAATGCTTCTCGGCATCAGTAATATGCACTGTCATTTCTCAGAAGTCCCAATAAGAGATAGGAATGAAAAGCTTCTCAGGCCAGTGAAAAAAGAGAGGGGGCATCTTTCTCTCTCTCTCTTTTTTAAAGATTATTTATTTGATATATTATAAAGAGTATGTGAGAGAGTATGTGAGAGAGTCCTCATGCAAGCAAGCATGAATGGGAAGGGGAGAGGAGAGAGAATCTCAAGCAGACTCCACACTGAACACGGAGCCCACCTTGGGGCTGTGACCGCGAGATCACGACCTAAGCCAAAACCAAGAGTTGGATGTTCAACTGACTGTGCCACTCAGGTTCCCCCAGAGAGGGGGCATCTCTTATCGCAGGCATCTAAGCCTGGCTCAGATGACCTTGATTTTGAATTTGATGAGTGAGAAGACAAAATGGCATGCTTCAAAGTTAATGCATTCTGCTAAGTTCAGTCCACAGCCCTAATGTCTAGGAAGCAGCTGGTGGGACTTGCTCAGGAAGTTTCTGCCTTCCATTTTCCTTGGACTTAATAGTGTGAACTCTAACAGATGCAGAGGAGGAATGAAGCCAAGTCCTTCTTTCCCAACTGTAGGGCATTTCTCAGATTTTTACTGGGGGGTGAGGAAGGAAATTCCATTTTGGAAGCAACCACAGCTATAGTATTTTTAAAAAGATTTTATTTATTTATTTGACAGAGAGAGAGATCACAAGTAGGCAGAGAGGCAGGCGGAGAGAGGGGGGAAGCAGGCTCCCCGCTGAGCAGGGAGCCCGATGCGGGGCTCGATCCCAGGACCCTGAGATCATGACCTGAGCCGAAGTCAGACGCTTAACCCACTGAACCACCCAGGCGCCCCAACCACAGCTATGGTCTTGACCACAGCCTCAGAACAAGGAGTTCAACGCTGTAGGTAGTCTATTTTTTTGTCTACATAAGGGCCTGTCTGATGCCTTTTCCCCTCTCTATGTACCAGCATTACCACCCTGTCTGCCTGAGGACCTATGACAGATAATGTGAATGGCCGGAACCTTAGGAAGACAGGGTGCTCAAGGATTCTGGATGGTCACTGTGCCCTGGGAAGGGCATGTGTCTTGTTTTCATCCTCAGAAGAACTGAGTGGGGTAGGTCCTATTATTAGCATTGCCATTTTTACAGATGAGGAAATTGGGCCTCTGAGAAATTATGTGGTATGCTTAAGGTCACACAGCATGGGGTGGGGTTGGACTCAAACCCAGGTCTGTCTACTCTGTTGAACCTGACATTTTGGGACTTCTCTCTGACCCAAACTCCTAATTTTCTTGCTAAATACTAAAACCTGCTCCTTAGAAGACACATAAATTCTGCCTTAAAGGCCTGCTTACAACAGAAATTCCAGAGACCTTGGGGGAGTTGGTTTGACAAGGCTGAAACGAATCCACAGCTGATTACCGGTCTCCTTCCTCCAACTTGGGAGGCTTGGGCCTTTAGTAGAAAGCAGGGGTCTGAGCACACATACATGAAGCACAGTTACTTCCATGGATATGCAAGAACAGTTGAGAGGAAGAAAACAGATCTCAAAGAGACCCTAGCGAGTAGCATCAGGAAGTAATCTTCGAACTGACTTTTTACTGGCAGGGAAACTGAGGCCAAGAGCGTCCCAAGTAAGTTAATGGCAGATCTTGGACTTGAATCTGGGTCTCCTGGCCAAGAACTCTGTTCATTCGAGCATGCTGCCTGACTTTGCCCTGAGCTATTTCTTCTTCCTTGAACAACATTGCTGGTGAGAAGAACTGGGGGCCGCAGACCTGGGAGACCCCCAGGGAGCTGGGAGAGGGTGGTTCTGTACTTGGTGAAGATGGAGGGCAGACAGAAGGGATGACTGTTTCTCTGAGCAAACTTTGAGGAGTTGGAGCCCAAAGCAGCGGTGCTAATTACATTTTGCTGCTTTGATATGGCATTGCCAGTTTGACTCGGTTGAAAAACTTAAGAAGGGGTAGAATGTTGTCTGTCATGAAGTGGTCATTCGATGCTGGTGCCTGATAGTTAAATGTAGTCTTCAGTACAAATAGGGGTGCCTGTGGGCACTTCAGGCAAGTTCTAAGGGACTCTTGTCTCTGTTACAGAACCTAAGAACTGTTGGACACAATTATCAACATTTTTCTTCTAATGAGTCTGATTGAGCCATACATACAGTTGAGCATACTTCTCATTAGCATCCCCTATATGAACACTGCACAGAGAGGTGCTTTGATTCCCACTGTCGAATGTCCTATGGTTTTCAGAGAAAGTTCAATACAGCTCAGTGAACAGAATCAGAAAAGATCAGCTCACTAAGGTTTTTCCTGGCCATCGTTGGTTCCATTTGTGCACATATGTTCCTCGCACAGCATCTTATGAAAAAATCCCCCCTCTACCTTGCAGAAATATAAAGAGCAGGTCTGGGAGGTGGAGGGAGCAGTTTGTAAAGGTCTCTTTTTCCTGAGTTTTGCATTTACACCTCATTTCTTTTCAGGCTCTGGATGGTTGGGCCAGTGCTAATTGGTACAGCTGCTTTGACATTTCAATGATTGAGTAGCAGGTGGAGCAGCTGATGGGGCACAAGACCTCTGGGAAAGCCAGGGATGTGGCTGCTGGGGAGGGGGGTGAATTTTGTGGAGCCCAGAGTCTTCTAGACGTTAACAAGGAGCAGTGAAGCTTCCCTTCCCTACCCCCATTAGTCCTTGGTGCTCACAAAGCCACCTAGATTTTTTCAGCAACCCTTACCACCTAGAGCCACTGAATATCATTGGCACCGCCCATTTCAAGTAAGCCTGAGCTATGAAAGCCAAGATTTTCACTTAAGTTATTAGAAGGCATTTTTTTCCTTTCCCAAAGATGGTTTGCTTTAAAAGAGGAATCAATTGGGAAGAATTATTTTTAAAAAACCGGGTCCTTCTATGATGGTAGTATCCTTGGGGCTGATGTGTACCACGAGCCTGAGAGAGAGAGCGGAGGTGGCCATGCTCTTTGCACTGGATCCTAGTTTCACACAATTCTAACCAAAGTTCAAGCATAGTTGGAGTTATCACTCCGTGGGTGTCACCCTCATTCATTTGCACTTGGACACACTTCCTGAAATGGCAGAGAGTGTTGGAGGTGCAGCTAGAGATGTGGGAGTAGCAAGGACTCCGGGGTTGCCTTTGTCTTTGCCATGCGTAGAATGTCCCACATGTCAGGGGTCACGCTATTGGTAGACATCAGGATGCATTTTGTGTTTGCTGGGAGATAGTAGTGAAGAGGAAGGCAGGAAAAAGGACAGTAGAGAGTTAGAAGTCAGAACCTTAAGTCAGCCCTGCAACTTACTAGCTTTGTGAACTTGAGCAAGTCATTAACCTCAATAAGAAATTGGATTAGATTCTGGTGACAATGCGTGGTCCACAGACCAGCAGAATCTGCATCACCTGATCGCTTGTTAAAAATGCAACCCATGGGGGCGCCTGGGTGGCTCAGTGGGTTAAGCCTCTGCCTTCAGCTCAGGTCATGATTCCAGGGTCCTGGGATCGAGCCCTGCATCGGGCTCTCTGCTCCGTAGGGAGCCTGCCTCCACCTCTCTCTCTGCCTGCCTCTCTGCCTACTTGTGATCTCTGTCTGTCAAATAAATAAATAAAATCTTTAAAAAAAATGCAACCTATGCCCCAAACCTACCAAATCAAAATTTGTATTTTAACAAGACCTGAAGGTGAGGCCTATGCATGTTAAAGTTTAAGAAACATTGGACTGGGGCACCTGGGTGGCTCAGATAGTCAGGCATCTGCCTTTGGCTCAGGTCATGATCCCATGGTCCTGGGATTGAGCCCCGCATCTGGCTCCCTGCTCGGGTGGGGAGTCTGCTTCTCCCTCTCTCCCCATTGTCCCCCCTGCTAGTGCTCTCTCGATCTCTGTCAGATAAATAAATAAAATCTTTAAAAAAAAATAAGAAGCATTGGACTAATTAGCCAGGTCTTCATCCTGGCTCCATGTTAGAAAAATCTAGGAAGTTTTTAATACATGCTAATGCCTGGCTGAGAGCTCATACCAATTATCCCAGACTCTCCCCAGCTGATTCTGTTGTAGCTTATTTTAATTAGCATTTGTATAGAGGGACCTGGTTTTTAAGAAAAATTCTTCCCAATTGACTCCTCTTTTAAAGCAAATCATCTTTGGGAAAGGAAAAAAAATGCTATACAAGTGTTTTACAAATATTAACTTGCTTAATCCTCATTAGAGCCTTATGAAGAGTGTATGGTTCCCATTTTACAGATGAGTAAACTGAAGGACAAGTTTCCTGCCCAAGATCAAACAAGTACTTTGGCTTTAGTGTCTGTGTCCTACACTTGAGCTATGGATTAGATAATTGCGAAGGTCTGATCCACTTTTACAACTCTCCAGACTCTGTAGCTGAGGGTTTAAAGTTGGGGAAGAACCCAGAAACTGGAGGAGCTGAAATGCTGCTGTGTTTCTGGTAATCGGATGTGGGGTCTTGTATGGTGGTGGTATGGAGGGGCTTTCTTTGGGTTTCTCTCACTCTTCTGAAGATTCCTCAGTGGGCATCCTTTTCTCCCTCAGTCCTTAAGCGTTAATGTTCCCTAGGTTTTTTTTCTCAGCTTCAGTCTTTCTCTTTTTTTTTTTCTTTTGGAGTTCCCAAACTTCATAGACAGTGGTCTGTTTTGCACTTCCCTCTGAAAGTGTCTTATGGACACCTCAAATCCAATGTCTCTAAGACTGACTCCATCACCGTTCCAGAAAACGGTTCCTTCTCTTGTGTTCTGGATCACAGTGAATGACGTCACCATCCACTCAATCACCAAATTAAAGATCTGGGACTTGAGACTCTTCCTTGCCACTTCTCTTTCACTTCTTTGAATTGGAGATGACCCCCAAATCCCCAGCGCAAACCTCATTTCTCAACTACAAATCCTCAAATCCAGCTGGCTACTTGGCATTTCCACCTGGGTGACCAACATGTATTCCAGATTCAACAAGTCTAAAACAGAGCTCACCATCTTCCCCCTCATAAAATTTGCATCTCTTATTCAGTGTTTGGGTGTATGAGGTGTGGGAAAGGGGGACACAAGGATAAGATCTGGGTTTCTGTTTAGGACTTTTGGGCTTACAGTTGCCATTCACCGAGATGGGGAAGATTGAGGGAAAGGCAGGTTTATTGGTATAGTGAGATGAAGGGGTGGAATGGGGCAGATTGAGAGCTTGGTTTAATTTGAGATCCAAGTGGAGATGTCAAACAGGCAGGTGGATACATGACCCTGTACTTAGGACAGAGGTTTGGGCTTGGGCTAGAAATATAAATTTGAGAATCATTTTTGTAAGGAAGTTTTTGCTAGATAAAATCACCTATGGAGAAAATGTCAAAAAGAGAAGAGAGTCCAAAACTCAGTCCTGGGTTATTACAACATTTCTAAGTTGGGAAGAGGAGGGAAATGAGTCTGCTAAAAGGAGAAAGAGAGGCCAGAGGGGTGGGAGAAAATTCTGGGGAGTGAAGAGTCCCAGAAGCCAAGGGAGGGAGAGAATTTCAAGAGGGAGGGAACAGTTGCTGGGTCCATGCCACTGAGACATTAAAGTATTGAAGACTGGGGCGCCTGGGTGGTCAGTTGGTTAAAGCAGCTGACTCTTGATTTCAGCTCAGGTCATGATCTCAGGTTTGTGAGATGGAGCCCCATGCTGGACTCTGTGCACTGGCCATGGAGCCTCCTTAAGATTCTCTGTCTCTCTGCCTCTGCCCCTCCCCTCTTGCATATGCTTTCTTTCTCTCTCTCTAAAAATGTTGAGGACTGAAAATTGAATATTGGATTAATAATGTTTTTGTTTACCTTTTTAATTTAATTTTTTGAGTATACTTGACATACAGTGTTACATTCGTTTCAGGTGTACAGCACAGTGATTTGACAAGTTTATGTGTTATGCTATGCTCACCAAAAACGTAGCTGCCATCTGTCCCCATACAATGCTGTTACAGTACCATTGACTATATCCCTTATGCTGTCCTTTTATTCCCATGACTTATTCATCCCATGTCTGGAAACCTGTATCCCCAATCCCCATATCCCCCCACCCACTCTGGCAACAATTAGTTTTCTGTATCTTTGTATTTATAGATCTCATTCAGCTTTTTGTTTCTTTCTTTCTTTCTTTTCTTTTTTTTTTTTTTGGATTCCACATATGAGTGAAATCATACAGTAGTTCTTTCTCAATCTGACCTATTTCACTTAGCATAATACCTTCTAAGTCCATCTATGTTGTCACAAATGGCATGACCGTGTCCTTTTTATGGTTGCATAGTATTCCTCTGTGTGTGTGTGTGTGTGTGTTGTGTGTGTGTGTATACCACATCTTTCTTATCCATTCATCTATTGATGGATACATAGGTTGCCTCTATTATTTGACTATTTTTTATACTTTAAAAATTATTTATTTATTATTTGACAGATCACAAGTAGGCAGAGAGGCAGGCAGAGAGAGAGAGAGGAGGAAGTAGGCTCCCCGCAGAGCAGAGAGCCCGATGCAGGGCTCGATCCCAGGACCCTGGGATCATGACCCGAGCTGAAGGCAGAGGCTTTAACCCACTGAGCCACCCAGGTGCCCCTGACTATTTTTTTATACTTTTTAAAAAATTTCTTTTCAGTGTTCCAGAACTCATTGTTTATGCACCACACCCAGTGCTCCATGCAATACGTGCCCTCCTTAATACCCACCACCAGCCTCACCCAACC
>PJEN01010332.1:40759-71770 GCA_004024605.1 Pteronura brasiliensis | reverse complement strand
AATTTTGCTGAGAGGTGGGTGAGGGGATGTACAGCTGAATATATCAACCATGATCCAGGCAAGGTGCAATCTGTAACATAGCACAGCTATTGGAAGTCACCACCAAAAAGAAAGAAAAAAAGAAAAGAAAAAAGGGAGAGAGAAAGAGAGGGAGAGAGAAAAAGAGAAGGCTCAGTCAAAATGAACCCCTGAAATAAGATTTATAATGTATATGAACATCAATGAACACACAAAAAGACTGACAAAAGTATATTGGAAAAAAAAGAACCCAGACAAAATAAGCTCCAAGAATAAGATTTATATACTACCAGGAAAAAAAAAAAAAAAAAAAAAAAAAAAAAAAAAAAAAAAAAAAAAAAAAAAAAAAAAAAAAAAAAAAAAAAAAAAAAAAAAAAAAAAAAAAAAAAAAAAAAAAAAAAAAAAAAAACAGAGAGAGATGCATAAATGCTGACAGAAGAAGAAAAAAAAAGTTGGAAGGTGTTTATAAATCCTCAGTTTGGGTGAGGAATGTTATTTTTCTTCTTCCTGGGAGTATCTTGATATCTTGTTAAAGGACTGAACTTTCCAGAGATAAAGGGAGATTAAAACTGGTTTATATATAGGGATAGGTTTGAATAGGGAAAAAGGAATACTTTGACGCTTATATCTATTTGTATATTTAAAAAAGAGAAAAAAAAAAAGAAAAAGAAAAAGAAAAACACATGTATATATATGAAAAAAGTTCAAGTTAAAAGGTTATCATGAAGTATGTTGTATAAAACCTCTCATTGTAATGGTAATTATGTTCAAATTTCTTTAAAAAAAAAACAAGAATCCTGGTAATGAATTTTTAAAAAATAGTTATATCTACGAAATGTACAGGTTTTAGGGAAATATCTTTAGCTAATATATTGTTTTTTCCCCTGATGTTGGAGTTTTATATTCCTTGGAGACCCTGTGGTGATTATTTTCTCATACTTTTGGCTTGCTTTATGGAGGAGCAGGCTGCCACATTGTTTTTCAGTCAGACTTGCTTGGGCTAATTCTCCCTGATACCTCTCAAGGGGCTGGGCTCTGTGGAAATTGGCTTTTCATGCTTTTGTTCTCTGGAGGTTTCATTCCTTTGGTGCTTTTTTGGAGGCTTACTGGAAAGCAAACTGCACCCAGACCTCTGCCTTAGCGAGAAGCCTCAGCCTGCTCCTCTCTGTGGTCCAGATCATGTAGACTCCCCCCCACTGCAAACTTTACTGAACAGCACAACCTCCCACAATCAGTGTGCTCCCCCAGTCACTGTCTCAGTGGTCACCAGAGGTGCCTGCTTGTCTCTTCAACCCCCTTGCCACTAAAACTGTGAGTGATATTGGTCCAGGGAGCCCCCTTCCGGAGACTGCCTTTCCTAGGACTACTGTCCAGGCCCAAGGCAGGGTGCGTTTAGACCCCAAGGTCACATAGTTCGTAGAAGGCTGCCATTGAGGGATCCAGACCAGAGATCATGCAGCGTTCTCTCAGGCATGGCCTGGAATCATTCAGACCCTTTGGCCAGTGACAGAAAACCACAGTCCTAGAGAGCACCAGCTGGTGCCCACAACAGACTCTCTCACACATGGGAGATAGTGCACAGACCCCATGGTCCATGGAAGGCATGAAAAGCGTGGAAGTCTGTAGACCTAGAGAGCACAAGCAGGAGCCCACACTGGTCTCTCAAGTATGGAGTCCACCCAGCCAATTGGTGGTGCAAGTAGCAGAAAGCTGGGGGTTGAGGGACCATGGACTGGAGGCTTTGCCACACTCTCTCTGGCATGGATCATCATAGGTAGTGGCCATCCTGGGCCAGTGGGATTAAGCCATGTTCCTGACTACCTGATTCCATCAGTTGCCCCTTAAGATTTTTGCTCTTTTTGAGTTCTTTTAACCAGAATCCAAGTTAATGCTTGTCCCCTACGACAGAGCACTTTTGTATTGGGGTATTATTTTCCAATGGGGTTGCTTCTGGTGGCTCCCTCCCCCTTCTGTTTATGCTCTGATATCAGTCTAAGCATCCCCACTCTACTTTACCTCTCAGCTGATGTCTTCTGGTCTCATAGAGATCTAGACGTGTATAATCTTACATCTCAGACTGATTTCCTAGATGTTCAGAGTGTTCTGGTAGATATGTAGCTCTAATTAGGGGACTGGTTGAAACAGGGTCTCCTACTTCTCCGCCAACTTCCCCACCTTCCCCAGGACACTACTTAACGCTCAGTTCATTATCACATTGAGAAAGTTATGGGAGTTTAAGATTCATTCTATCCTGAAAATAATGAAACTCCGGGAATCTAGTTAAGAGAAATGAATAGAAATTAAGCATCATGTTTGAGCACCTGGAAATTATCCAAGTTCATAATTTTATTTTCAAGTTATTTTCTATGATGAATCAGAAGTGTTCCCATAAGAAGCCAAAGTTTCTACTATGTCGACTAGATTCTTTACTGCATTGCGTAGAGGCAAAAATATAAATAAATATCATTACATTGAAAAATAATTCTTGCTTTATTAAACATGCTTTTTAGGTTAAAAACAAAATACATTTTTGGGAAAATATAGAGTCTTACTATTAAAATAAAAAAGTACAATTTGCACTATAAGCAAGAAGTACAAAGTTAAACAAGTATATTTGATCCAATTCTATTTACAGCATGAGAAAACACTCATCATTGTATTTTAACTGAGGTTTTATAAAAATCAGTAACTTTGTTGCACAGGCAGAAATTCTCAAGAATTTTTTTTTCCTTTCCTCTCAAGGAAGAAGTCCATTTCTTCTTTTCCTTAAGAAGTTGCCCATGAAATTATTTTTCTAAATCCAAAGTAGCCCAAAGAGAAAATAAGTAAATCATTTATGTTTCAGTTGGGAACCAAATTGGAAAGGGTTCTACTATTTGTAATTACAATCACTAAATTAACAATATGTGTAATCTGGTAACATTCCAACATTCAAATATCATGCCCTTGAAACTCATGATGTTTCCCTGACATTGGGTCTTTAAAAAACTCTGGAACCATAACTGTTAATATTACGCCATTTGTATATAACTTTTTCATAGGTGAAGTCAATGAGAAAGTCAGGATGCTTGTAGGGCAGATTAATTTGGGATGGAAGGAAAATGCTTAGAGTCAGAAATGGTGTCTTTTTAGTCATGATTTAACTTCAGATAAAACTTGAATATAAAACGTGCTTTTAGGGGCACCTGCATGGCTCAGTTGGTTAAACATCTGTCTTTGTTTCAAGTCATGATCCTGGAGTCCCGGGCTGGAGCCCAGTGTCTTGTCAGCCTCCCTACTTGGAGGAGAGTCTGCTTTCTCCCTTTCACCTACCCCTGCCCCTACTCATTCTCTCTTTCAAAAAAAAAAATAAGTGAAATATTTAAGATGTGTTTTTAGTGAAGATTTGCTAAAGCAAAACAAATTCTGATCAGTGCAATATTTGATAAGGCTAGCATAAAAACACTTCTGAAAATCATAAATGCTTCAAATAGAGGTTTTAGAGATATTTGCACATTACTTCTAAATTTAAGGTATTGCAAATACTTTGAGGATACCATTTTAAACATTGCCCTAATCAAAATCCTGGACTGTTTCTCATGTGAGAAGATGTTCTATAAAATCAGAAATCAAAGAGAAGTACTTCAGTACTAAAAGCGGACATGTGATCCATATTTGAGGCTAAAAGTTCAACCTGATAAATTAGCAAGCACCTATGGAAATGGATTCCTATTCTAACAAGTGACAATGTATTGTTTAATAAACTTCCATGTTTCAGTCAGGTTCTTCCACTTAATAGCTGTGACTTTGGGCAAGTTACATAATGTCTTGAACCTCTTTTCCTATGGAAACTAAGACCAATCAGTACCTCATAACCCACTGTGGATAAAAGGCCATGGTAAAGCCTAATTCTATATCAAGTTTCCTTCCTTTTAATATGTGTTGAGTGTTTCCAAATGAACTAAGGTCTGTGTTTCTCTAATAATAATTTTATCTGCTATTCCATTTTCCCCCACAGATAAAGGTTCCAATGAAGATATTTCCCCAAGCCCACAATACTTCTTCCTTCAATTGCCGAAGAACACTCCATAGGGCTGGAACGTATCTTTGTCTTCTTGAGGACTTTCCCCCAGATTTTATCAAGATATATGGAAAGAATAGAATGGCAAACCAATTCTGAAATCCCAGATGGGAGACACCATGAAAACTAATGACACATACATGAAATTCAGCTGGCTGACTGAGATTGGAGTGTCAATGGATAAAGAACACTATTATATCATCAAACATGTGTGTAATAATGGAAGGATTGATCAAGATACTCTTTCTCCTTCAATAAACAAAGGTATGTGCTTATAGAAAATGGTAAAACCTCCTAGAATCTATTTTTCCACCAAAAGGAATACTGTAACTTTCTGTCAAGTATTAAAGGAAAACAAAGGACTAGAAGTCTTTCTTTCATGTTGATGCTTTTAACAGTAGCATAAATATCCTGCTATATGTCCCCATGGAGTCAAAATAGTAGAGGCTTTGGAACATACAGAGAAAATGAAAAAGACAAAATCACTTGCCCTTTCTCCCCTTAGTTTTGCCGTCCAAAATATAAAGGTCACAGTGATTTTTTTTTTCTTTTAGGATCATCATATGCATCAAATGAAACAATACACATGAAAGCACCTAGAAACCTCACACACAATAAACTCACAAAAGAGAACCAGTTTTGATAATCTTACTTGATCAGGAAATAAGAACAATTAGAGATCTTTCAGGAATGTTTTAGTCAGCATTCAAGTTCCCTCTCATTTCAATCTTGCTCTACCCAAAGTATAAATCATAAACAGTAAGATCAAGGCAACAAAATGCTGTTCATTTCTTGGAGCCACATTGAAGCTCTACAGAAAATAATAATTTGGCTGCTGAGGTTTTAATATGGTCTTGGGCTTCTCAAATTTAGATTTTATATACGACTGTAAGGTGAAATTTCAAGTGAAGATTGTGTGAATCTAACATGTCTATTTCTCCATTGTGAAAAAGGAATCTATTCCTTACCGTTGGTAAATGCTGCTCAGCAAATATTATTACACTTCTAGTATGTGCCAGGTGTGGGAAGGATGCAGGATGAACTACTGTCCCAAGGAGGATCACTACAGTAAGGCCAATATACTTTTCCTAAGCACTCAAGGTTATTTGTGATTCAGGCATGGTATCCCAAATTAACCTCATTGGTGCAGTCTCTGGTCATATTTAAAGTGTGTGCAGATGGCTGAATGTTCCCTGGCCAGGCAATGGATCCATAACTCACCAGATTCAGAAATCAACTCCTGATCATTCACATCACAGATTAAGGCTCCAGAGAGCACATGGGGAGGAATTTTTGTTTGTACTTTTCCTTGTTCTTAAAGAGAAATTTTTCAGCAGTGGGTGGAAAGTACATAACAAGACCCGTGAACAACTTTCTATATAGAAGTGTAAAATTTTAAAGTCAGTCTTAATCTTCTTGGGTCTGTTAAAAAGAAAGCCATAGAGATGCCTGGGTGTCTCCATTGGTAAAGCATCTGCCTTATGCTCAGTTCATGATCTGAGTGTTCTGGGATCAAGTCCCACTTGAGGATCCCTGATATTCTCCCTCTGCCTGCTGCTCCCCTTGCTTGTGTTCTCTCTCTCTCTCTCTCTGTCTGACAAAAATAAATAAATAAATAAATAAATAAATAAAATCTTAAAGAAAAACAAAAACAAAAACAAAAACAAACCTACAGACCCAAAATGGCAACCTTTAACTTAAGGCCCAGGTCACTACACCAAAACTTACTGCTTAACTCAAGTATAATTTCAACCCCCAGAAGAGACCTTTAAGCAGTGAACATCAGAGTTTCCTGTTCAGCCCCAGGAAGATTCCTGATTAATCCCTCCCATTCCGCTTAGGAGGGAAATGATACCTAATACAATGGATTAAAAAAAAAAAGATTTAACCCATTTATTTGACAGCAGAGACCACAAGTAGGCAGAGAGGAAGACGGCAGGGGGGGTGGGAATAGGCTCCCTGCAGAGCATTTAGCCCAACGTGGGGCTCCATCCCAGGACCCTGAGATCATGACCTGTGCCAAGGGCAGAGTCTTAACCCACTGAGCCACCCAGACATCCCACAATGGACTTTTTGTTAATGATTTCCCTTTTTTCTCCTTTTCCTTTGCTGTAATCCTTTGGAGCTCACCTATACTTGCAAGGTGGGATGATGCCTCACTCGTGAATTGATTTATTAATTCAGACTTTGTATCTTTAACATTTACTTGGTTGAATTTTTGTTATTTAATCAATTTGGTGGCAGCAAGGGGATCAGAAGTGGACTTCCATGGACAATCAGACACAAGGAGAAACATGTGAGGGAGCCCTGAGTCCTTTGTGTTCCCTGTCTTCCCTGCTATTTTCAAGTCCTATGGGTGAGTTCCTCTTGGTTCTGAGCTCCCCTATCTTTCTATTCAGGCTCCTGATCTAATTGGTTTTCAGGTCAACATGGGCTGGCCAAGGGTTATGCCCAGAGCCCAACTGAGCTGGCGTGTTTGTAAAGAGCTCTATTGAGCTTGTGTATTTTCCCAAATGAACTGGCAGAAAAGTCTGCCCTGAACCACGCCCCTAAGCTTTCAGATCCCAGTTCCCTGGGTATAATCCAAGGATGGTTCCAGGGAGAATTGTTGATGCACACAGAGCCTTCCTTGTTCAGGTCTCAGTAGTATCTTTATTGTCCATACACCAAGGTATACGTTATTGTTTGTCTTGTTTTGTTTGTTGTTAAAGACTACTCCTAACAGGGATCTCAGAGGCAGAATAACCTGCAAAAATTGGAAGGCTTTGGTCAAGCATTCAAAAGCTATTAGAGCCCTTGCCACCCCAAAAACACCCCCTTGGTAATATAAGTTGGTCAGGGAGCAGGTAGGCAGGACAATAGGTCAGCCATTATCCTCAAGAAAACTCGTGTACTGAGAGCTAACACTGTAACACACACACAATCCCCAATTCCAGGACGCATCCCTGCAACGTGTTAGCTCTGCTCAGAGAAGTCTTAGCTCCTAGGATCCTTAAATTTTGATGAGCCAAGCTCACTACCTTCTAGTACACCTACTTATTGTACAACTAACAACTATTGTCCCAAATATTACAGATATCTAGCAAAAATGGCAAGATCCTAATAAGCTTGTTTTGTGTCCTAAGGAACTGGCTTGGTAACTGTCAGGTTGGAGATCCAAAAATAAGGCCTGACAGAAGCGTGAACTACAACTGCTTTGTTGATATATAGCTGGGCAGAAAGGGATGTTAATTCCATTAGTGGCCAGTTTTCATTCTGCTGCCAGCCCTCAGGACAATTAGAACCTAGAAATACAATGTCCAAAAAGGGGAAATTTCCAAATAGATAACAGCACTTAAGAAATGCATTTAGAAGCAAGCATTCTCCAATTCAGCAGACCAAGACACCTCTATTAATTGGCAAGAAAAGTCTCTAAAGTGTTTCAAAATTCCAAAGTTATTCAAACATTCATTGTAAAAGTTTAATGAAAAATTAAAGTTTGGAGAAGTATCTAAAACAGAAAAACCTATTGAAGACTGATATAACTCCTCATGCTCCCATTTTTGCTCCTTTGAGCACTCATTCTAGTCTGAATTGTTTTTCCACTCTGCAGACTACACAGCCATAAACAGATGTCTGCCACAGTCATGGCCTTTGACACAACCCAGTATCTACCTTCATGAGAGGGCCCCCAAATGAGCTCCCACCAGAGCTGATTAAACTGGATGATTTCTGGAAAGCTACAATATAGGTATAATACTATATCCTCAAACAGCCAAGTGGAAATTCTAGTAAAGTCCAGGGCCTGCAGAAGGGGTCCTGCAAAAACTGGCACGGTAGAGGGATGGTTATAAACCCTTAGCAGAATTAGCTCCTTCCAGATCTCTCTGTCTGCAATGCTTGATCCAGAAACGATAATAAAATTTCACATTGTCTCGTCCTTCTAAGTCCAGACCCATTCCTATGGATCCCTTCTCTCATACAGATAGGCTATTGCCTTCTTGCTGGTGGCATCCTGCATACTTGCTCTTAGCTTTCTGCCAGCTGAGGACCTGCAGCTGGTTGGTTCCTTCCTTTGGCTCTCACTGTGAGTGACTCTGTATCTTGGGAGAGAGTATCTTTGCACCCCCTTTGGGAACCCATCTTATACCCAAGTAGGGTCATTCCATACTGCCAAAAATCCTTAAAATTAAAATTATGCACCCAGAGGGAAGGAAGCAGGTTGAAATTATTATGCTGGATAGGTTGGATCAACATAGGATGTCATTTCATGTAAATACAAGTCTGTGAGTCATTGAGAGCAATTGTCCTCACTAATCTGAACAGAACTGTAAATGCAGCTCTTTCAGCAATTCAAAGTTCCCCTATTCCTTTTCCCAATCTCTCAACTTCTTCTGCTTATCAAAGGGGGCTTATAAAAGATTGGCTTTTTTTCTCCTTAAAGTTTTACATCTTATCGTATCTTTAAAATATAAAACCAACCCACAGATGCCCGAGACTGAGAGAAAAAAAAGGAAAGATGCCGTTTGAAAATAGAAACTGCTAATAATACATGAATATAAAATACAAACTGCTAAAGGGCTCCTGTGCCTAAATTCTAGCATAGTCTCCTTAATATTCCAGGAACACATACAGATCTTAAAGTTTTCTCCATACATGTTAGTGACTCCAGGCTCCATGCAGTGGTCTTTGTGTCTACAAATATATATTGTCAATGTGAGATATTTTTCTCACTGGATGGATATTGCCCAAATTAATTTGTAGAGAGCCCTATCTCCTTGGATGGGATACAAGTACTTGTAAGGATTGGGCATTCTAAAACTGTCAGAAAGATAAAAACTAACCTAAATGTGTTTCAAATTCATATGATCTGGGCAAATAGACTTGGATTTAGTTACCAGCACTAAAAATAAAACTGCCATGTGCCTTGGTTTAATAAAATAAGTAGGTGTGATCACTATTCAAAATGTTAAAAAAATAGCTTGGAAGAATGACAAGTTTTTCTGTTTCCTAATTTTTTAAATTTTTTATTTTAATTAATTTTTTTATATTTTAAAATTTTATTTTGATTACAGCTACTCAACACACCATGTTATATTAGTTCCATGTGCACAGTATAGTGATTCAACACTTTCATCCATCACCTGTGCACATCAGGACAAGCACAACCTGCAATCCTCGTCTCCTACTTCACTGATCCCACCCCATGTCTCACACAAATTTTTTTTAAGATTTTATTTATTTATTTGACAGAGAGAGATCAGAAGTAGGCAGAGAGACAGGCAGAGAGAGAGAGAGAAGGAAGCAGGCTCCCTGCCAAGCAGAGAGCCCAATGCGGGACTGGATCTCAGGACCCTGAGATCATGACCCGAGCCAAAGGCAGAGGCTTAACCCACTGAGCCACCCAGGCGCCCCTTCTCACACAATTTTTATGGGTAATCTCAGTGAAACTGTTAGGAAGAAGTTACATTGAATAGATATAAGTAAAATTACAAATTTTAGATAAAGTCTTAGTCTTCCAAATCTTTTTGATAAACTAAAACTTTAATATTTTGGTGAGTTAGGTCAATGGTTAAATGAAATTACTTTCATTAAATATCCAGATCATTACTAGGTAAGATAATACTAAGTTATTAGTAAATGAACATGAGTTTATCTCCTTTTGGTTACCTTATTGCAAAGAAACTGGGCTTGTTTTTAAATGCATTCTGTGCTTTCCTGAAAGATTGTTTAATGAAGAAGCACATATTTCAGCAAATTATGAAATGCATTCATAAATTTCCCATCCTAAAGAATACTTGTTCATAGTTTACAACTGCTTTCTTTAAAAATGAAAGTTTCCAAGAGTTAAGAATTCTAAGTAATGTAATGAAGGCTACTGAAAATAATAAGAAAAAAACAACTCAGAATGCAAAGAAGGTAAGATGTGTGTTTTTCATAAGTAAAGGAATGAGAAATGGAAATCTTTCCCCCCACCCAGGGGAAAAAAGAAAGGAATTTTGTTTACAGAAAAGCTGGTTACCTAAAGAGGGTAAACTCAGGACAAAAATCTGAATTTAAAAGAAAAAATTGTAAAACATTCTAAAAAAGTAATGTTCGGAAAGGAATGATATGAGTGGCCAGCACGGTCTAAGATTGGAATGAAGAATTTTCCAATCAAAAGTAAGCTGGTAAAACATCAGAATTTGGGCTGCCTGGTGGCTCAGTGGGTTAAGCCTCTACCTTCAGCTTGGGTCATGATCTCAGGGTCCTGGGATTGAGTCCTGCATCAGGCTCCTTGCTCGATGGGGAGCCTGTTTCCTCCTCCATCTCTCTCTCTCTCCCTCTGTGCCTACTTGTGAACTCTCTCTGTCAAATAAATAAAATCTTTAAAAAAAACCCAGAATTTGGTTTTCCTTCCCGAAGAGAATGAAAGATTTTGTGTTTTTTTTTCCTTTTATTTTCTTTGGCATATTAGCCCTCTTAAGTCTCTTTGACATGGAATATCCCAAAGGATTTGCTAAATTAATTTAGCTTATTTGATATGTTGAATTACGAGAACCATTGTCAAATAAAACTTCCGACTAAGTTTTTTTTTTTCTATCATAGTTGTAAGATTGTGGCACATGTAAATAAGGTCCATTCCAGTTCGACAAAACATGGCTCCTCATTGCCAGTTGCAGGCCATCCTGATGTCTTTGTAACATGTCACCTATTTCCTTCTGAATCAGAGAGAAGAAGGTTGGGTAAATAATGGGGGTGTTTTAACGAAAGAGTCAGGCTAAGGGAAAACCAAGACAACCACTTGGTTCTTCCCAGATCCCTGGAAAACCCCGTTTTTCTTCTTTCTTCTTTTTTTTTTTTCATTCCTTCACCCACCATTGGACATTTAAGATGATTCATATGATAAATGGACATCAGTGAGAAGCCTTCTAAAACAGTAAAAAAACAAAAACAAAACAAAAAAAAAAAAAAAACCTGTTTACCAGTGGTATCTAACTTGCCAGGTCCATAATTCTGAACAACTTTTTGTCTCCAGAGGTTTCAGGCCTCATTCCTGTGGACTCTTGGAACACCTGCAGCTGGGTTCATTCCACTGACACTTATTAGTGTTTGTCATATACCCTTGTTGCTGTTTCTGTATTTTCTGCATCAGTTAAAGCCTTTCCCTGCCAAGAGACTGATGATTGCGCTATGGCGAAGACCCTGTTAAAAATGGGTTTCTCCCTTGGGGCACACTTTCTGTGATCTCCAGGCGCCAGGACACATATTTCACTGGGCAAATCACAGGAGCCTTTAGGAAATCCTTGCAGACTTCATTGAATTATCTCAGTGTACAAACTTTTATTGATCCATTGTGTTGCATGCTGGTCTATCCAACTACTGTAAGTCTGTGATGTCCAGTGCTCAAACCTGTCATCAAGAGGTTATGGAAGTCTTCCTAGATAACAGTTAAAAAGATCCTCTCCATCACAGTTTAGAGCCTGGTGATTAAGTATTTGAGACACATCACTAGAGGAAGACAGCCCTTGAAAGCCAGTAAAAGAGGGACTTTACTAAATCTCCTTCTGTAAAACTCAAAGGTATTGAGCTTCCAGTGCACATCCCACAGTTACAGAAGTCTCCACCTGACACCTGGTCCTATGCACACACTTGATATTTCGGAATCTACTTGGAAGAAAGTGAAATAGCTGACATCTAGGTAGAACATGCTCACCCAAGTCTATGGATCAAGACTCCAAGCTTTGACCAAACATGTGATCCTTCATCTCTCTTCTTTTTTCCTTTATTCTGGCAATGGCCTGGAAAGGTAACACCCTCATCTGTATTGTCCAGTTTATTACAACAGCAGAATCCTCTGGAATTTAGAATAACCTTTTTTTTTTTTTTTCAGGCTACCAGAAAATTCAACCCTGGTCTGAAAATTACTCAATCTAAATAAGACATCTCACTGGTTAACTTCCCTACATTCATGTTCTGAGTTAGAAGGGAACTACCAGGAAAAATTGTGTTCCAAGATTCATGCCTTTGGCTGGCCTTACTTCCCAGGTTAGGGATAAACGTAGATGGAGTATGATCAAGACCTTTTCCTTCATTCTTGAAATTTTTGCAGATCCCCTTGCCAAAGCAATGTGTGCCCAACAAGAATCCTTACACTCTAGACAATGGAGTTCTTGAAAAAAGATAGCCCTTAGTTATCTCTTAGCTGAGCAAAGCTGGGTCTGTGCTGTAGACAACAGCATGTGCTAAACCCCGATGAACAGTTCTGGAGGAAGTTGAAGCCCTATGACATCAGGTTACTAAGGAAGCAACGTGGCTTAAAAGAGTGACTCCTTCAGCAGGATCTTTCTTACTCATTTGTTTTTAATAGCTTTGAGTGTTGGAGCACATAGCCTCAAATTGCACTCCAAACATTGGGAATTATCTTGTTTATTGTAATCAATATAATCTGTGTGGTGCTTTATGTTTTATCCAAAACTCTAAATACAAAAACAGAGACACTAACCTGCACACTAATGATCTTTCTAAGACTGGAACCTCAGAAAAACAAACAAACAAAAAGAAGATCATGACCAGCTCAAAAAATTATAAGACTGCAGTGGTGACCTGTGAACATCACCAGGGTTAATCAGAAAGGTCCAGAACTCTGAATACTACACTGAGGAAAAACAAGTACTGTGAGCACTTCAGAGCAGTTGCTGAGAGTGGTGTTAAAACCTTCAATTTTGAGCCCATGTCTCAGTTAAGTTGAGAGTTTGATCAAAAGGTGGGTTTGTTCAAAAGGAAAACCATAGGCTCAACATGCCCTCACATGGTTGAATGCCCTAAGGTGGTTACCCAAGACTTAATAATGACCCAACTCCAGTTGCAACATCCAGAACTATATAACCTTTAGCCATCCCAGCTGGGAATTTCCTGGCCAGCACTAGGACGTCCACTGATTGGCCCCCTATGTTTCCCTTAGGAGGGTGATGTTGCCTAAAACAATGGATTCTTAGCTGATTATGTTTTGTTTTCTCACTTGATGTCTTATTTTTAAGAATTATTTATTTGCGGGGGGAGTCAGAGGGAGAGGGAGAGCGAAACACAAACAGACTCTGTGCTGAGCACAGATCCCTGTGAAGGGTTGGATCCCAAGACCCTGAGATCAGGACCTGAGCCAAAACCAAGAGTATGACACTTAACTGACTGCACCACCCATGCACTCCATCTCACAGGCTATCTTGGAAGTCTTTTCTTTCTTGTGGCCATTTGGAACTCCCCTCTATCTACTGGGTAGGATACTATCCAAGTCATTAGTAGATCAATTAATACTTCCTATTAGGTCTTAAAACTTACTGGGCTGCATTTGTCTTATTTCACAGATTCTTATTTTGTGCATTTACCTTTGCTTACCTTTTATATACCATAAACATTTACCTTTGCTTTCACCTGGACTGTGATGAAGATCCCATGAAATTATGCCAGTGAAAATGCTTGCTGTGGAAAACGTAAAAAGGGTGAATTTATTCATATACTTAAATTAATGTACATCTTATCCTAAAAGTAACACATGTATGATCACAGAGTCAGCCCCAAGGTTTCAGTTCTACCACTAACAGAGAGCAAAGCATAATGTATTATAACCACTGGGCTATGTGTGCTGTTAAGTTTTGATTTTTCTGGTGATCAGAGAAAAATAAAATGGAGTGTTAAGTTCCCCAGTGAGCATTATGGTAAGGGAGAAGTTCTTGTTTATGATGTATTTCACTTGACACTTATTTCTCTAATGAGTATATACCATGGTTTTCTCATACAACAAAGCTAATGAAGGCATTTCTGTTCATGCGATTCTACAGTGGACATCTAATGCTGGTTCTTGGGAGCTTTTTTTAAATTTTTTGAGAAAAGCTTGTTCATATGTATGTACACTATACATGAGAAAGAGCACATAGACACATATACACATTTTATTATGCAAACTGTTTCCTTAATGTCTGTATGTCAATCGATGCATGATGTTAAAATATTTTTATTTTTCTTTTTTATAGTTTCAATTTTCATTCCAGTTAGCTAACTTGAGATTATATTATTTTCAGGTGCACAGTATGATGAATAAATTGCTGTATGGAAAAGAAGGAGACAATAAAAGCACTTTAAATTTAGCTCCTTAGGCTATTTTAACACTTAACATAATTATGCTAACATTTTCCTTCTTGGGATTTACCCCCATGCCTATTCCTCCAACCCACTTCCAGAACACACCTGCCGCCAGGCCCTATGCAGAAATTCTCTTAGGGCCGGCCTCCCACTGATGATTTCCAGGGCACGCCAGTGATATCAGAGCAGCCAAGCAGCCCCTGGGCAGCAGTAGGATGGTATGGAGGGCCTGCATGGCGGATACGACAGTGGCGGGGTGGGAAGCAGCAGCGGGGAGGGGAGGCAGAAACCAGAGGGGTGGAGTGAGGCAGCAGGGGCAACAGGGGGAGCAGCAGGGATGCAATGTCACTGAGTCACAGTCACAGCATCATTGGGGAGGTGCAGTGGGGTGGCAGTGGTGTTGGTAAGGCACCCTGGGTCAACAGCACAGTGGGGGGGGGGTGAAGCAGGGCAGTACTGGAGTGGGGGTTAATGGTGGGGTTGGGCAGGACCAGCAGGGTGGCGGTCTCATGATAGTGGGGCAAGGCAGTGGCAGCAGGGAAACCAAGGAAGGGGCAGTTACCTTGTAATCACTGGCAACAGCACCAGGCCAGTGGGTGGTGGGGCGGGGAGGGGGGCGAGGTCAGGGTGGCAAGAAGGGGCGACGTGGAGGGTAGTTGGGGAGGGCTGCAGCGGCGATGAGCATATGTGCAGTGGGACAGCAAGACCCTGGTGTGCGCTAGCTGTGGGGGGCTGGGTGTGGCAGCGGGAATCAAGGGCAACTCATTGGGGCAATGGGGGCATAATGGCATGGGGTAGTAGGTGGGGCCGTGGGGCTGCCCAAGCGGGAGGAGGTGGCAGCCAGGTGATGACCCTATGGTAAGGGGGCAGGACCCATGGGGGAGGGAGCAGGGGTCACCAGAGGCAGGTGAGGGGACAGCCAGAAGGTAGTGACACAGGGAATGGTGGAGGGCCCGTGGTGGGGGAGCTCTGTGACAGCCAAGTGGGGCAGCCCTGCAGTGACTGTGAGGGGTAGGTGGAATCTAGGCAGCAGCAACTGGGAGTGGGGGTGGGACCAGCCCGGAGGCAGCAGCTCTGCAGCAGTAGCAGCGGGCCAGGCATGGTTGGTGGGCCCGATTTGCACGTCACGGGGGTGGGGCAGCAGCAGTTAGGAGGGCGTGGTGGGCCGTCCCACAGTGCACATCATGGGGCGGGGCAGCTGCAGTTAGGCGGGCATGGTGGGCATGCCCACAGCGCACGTCAAGGGGCGGGGCAGCAACAGTTAGTAGGGCGTGGTGAGTGGGCCTATTGTGCACGTCATGGGGGCGGGGCAGCAACAGTTAGGCAAGCGTGGTGGGCGGGCCCAACTTGCACGTCAAGGGGGCGAGGCGCAGAAGCACAGCAGAGGCCAGGGGCACAGGGTGTTCGCAGAGCGGCCGCAGCTGAGGTAAGGCGGGCAGTGTGAGGGGTACAGCAGGGTGGCAGAGGTGCATGTGGCGGTAACAATGTGAGCTGTGCGGGGAGAGGGACAGATTTTCAGGGTGGAAGTAGCATGGTAATACACCTGGCAGCAGGGAGGCAACAGAGCAGGGGAGGGGGAAGCCATTAGGCAGTTGTGGCATGTGGGGGTATGTGGGACCAGCCGGGCGTCAGCAGGGCACCAATGTCATGGCACAGTGGGCAGGGCTGCATGGGCCTGAGGAGTTGGCAGCCAGTAGATATCACTGAGGAAGGGGGATGGGATCACAGGGGAAGGAGCAGGGGTCATCAGAGGCAGGGATGGGGCAGGCAGTAGTGGCACAGGGAGGAGTGTGAGCTGTGTGGCACCTGTGGAGGATGGGTGGAATCTAGGCGGCAGCAGCAGCGGTGAGAGGGTGGGAGCAGCCCCAGGCAGCAGTGCAGCAAGTTAGGATGCGGTGGTGGGTGGGTCCATGGTTCTCGTCAAGGGGGCGGGGCAAGAGTAGCAGGGCGGGCATGGTGGGCGGGCCCATCATGCATGTCAAGGGGACGGGGCAGCAACAGTTAGGCTGGCGTGGTGGGCGGGCACATTGTTCACGTCAAGGGAGTGGGGTAGCTATGGCGGGGTGGGTGTGGTGGGTGGGTCCATCCTACAGGTAAAGGGGGTGGGGCAGCAACAGTTAGGAGGGTGTTGGTGGGCGGGCCCGTTTTACACGTCAAGGGGCGGGGCATCAAAGTTAGGTGGATGTGGTGGGCTGGCCCATCGTGCAGGACAAGGGGGTGGGGCAGCAACAGTTAGGAGGGAGTGTTGGGTGGGCCCATCGTGCAGGTCAAGGGGGCGGGGCAGCAACACTTAGGAACCCGTGGTGGGTGGGCCCATCTTGCCTGTCAATGGGTCAGGGTAGCAGTAGTTAGGAGAGTGGGGTGCGCAGGTGCATCATACATATCAAGGGGATGGGCAGCATCAGTGGGGCAGGTGTGGTAGGTGGGCCCATAGTGCACGTCATTGGGGCGGGGTAGCATCAGTGGGGTAGGCGTGGAGGGCAGGCCCTTTGTGCACGTTAAGGGGGCGGGGCACCGAAGCACTGGAGAGGCTGGGACACAGGGCAACAGTGGAGCGGTAAAGGGGATTGTTTTGGGGGTAAAGCAATGTGGTAAGTGTACATGTGGGGGGCAACAAGATGGTGGCAGCATGAGGGGGGCAGGGGGGTGGGCATGCAAAGCAGTAATGGTGTGGCTGCAGCGAGGCAATGGAGCAGGGGGAGGGGGAAACAGCTACTCGGTCATGGCGGGTGGAGGGGAAGAACCAGCCTGGCACCAGCGGGGTGTCAGTGTCTTGGTGTGGCGGGCAATGCTGCCAAGCTCCATGGGGGCAAGGAGGTGGCAGAGAGGTTAGAACACTGAGGGGCGGGGCCAGCACACGAAGGAGTGGGGGTGTCACCAGGCAGCACTGGTACAGCGAGGGGGAGCTTCTTGTGGTAAGGGGAAGCAGCATGAAACCCGAGTGGGGCAGCTGTGTGGCACCTGTGGGGGGTGGAATATAGGTGGCAGGGCAGCGTAGGGAGTGTGGGACCAGCCCTGAGGCAGCAGCACAGCGACAGCTTGGCTGGCTTACTGGGCCTGCTCATAGTGCATGCCAACAAGGTGGGGCAGCAAAGCAGGGCAGAGGCCGTGGGCACAGGGCAGAGGTGGAACAGCAGTAAGGGGGCCTGGTGGGGCGCAGCAGAGTGGCAGGGGTGCATTTTGGGGGGGCAGCAAGCTGGTAGCAATGCAGGGGGTGGTCGACGTGCTCGGCAGCCACACACTTGGCAGACAGGAGGCATCCGAGTGGTGGGAGGGGAGTAGCTAGTCGGTAGTGTCGCTTGGGCCTGGGCAGGACTAGCTGGGTATAAGCGGGATGTCAATGTCATGGCATGGTGGGTCAGGCAGCGAAGCAAGGGCCTGGCTTTACTGAGCTTGGTGCATGTCTACAGGGCGGGACCACTGATAGCAGAAGCAGCGGGGACCCAGGGTAGCAGTGGACAGGCAGGGTGGTTGTAAGTGTGGGTGCTGTGGACGGGACTGCAGTGCGGTGGGAGCGGCTCATGTTGTGGGGGCAGCCTGGTGGTACCAGTGCGGGAAAGGGGGAGCAGGACTCATAGGACGGCAGCAGCATGGCAACAGGGGTAGGGAATCAGGAAGGCTCCAGAGTTGGGGGCAGGGGTAGCACTAGGTGGTAGCTGCAGGGAGGGGAGACTGGAACAGCACGGGGCAGCATGGCAGGTGGGGCAGGCATGCAAGTCAACAGGGCAGGGCTGCATAGGGCTGGGCTATGAAGACCAGCAGCAACGGGACTCAGGGCAGCAGCAGGACATAGGGCAAGAGTGGGACACAGGGCAATAGCAGATCAGAAGCAGGGTGGCGGTAAGGGGGCAACGACAGTGAGGGCAGGGGATTGGTAGTGGGGGTGTGGGGCACGCAGCAGGGTAGAGGTGTGGGGAGAGCACAGAGGGATGGTAGCAGCAATGCAGTGGGGCAGCAGGACAGCAATGAACATGTTGGTGCACGGGGTGTGACAGTGTGGCTGCACAGGTGCATGTGGGGTGGCAGGCGATTGGTGGCGTGGGAAGGGGGGATGGAACCAACTGGGAGGCAGTGGCATAGCAACTGCACAGGAAGGGCATGAAGGGTAGGGTAGGGCCTTAATGCATGTCAGTGGGGACTGGACAGTGAAGGTCAGCAGTGGCCTGGGGCACAGGGAAGAAGCTTAGCTACAGCAGCGGTGGTAATGTGGACAGTATGAGGGGTGTGCTGCGGATGGCAAGGTCACGAGGCAGGGGCACCTAGGAAGTAGCAGCATTGGGAGAATGCTGGGATGAGTGGGGCGGTAGCAGCAGGTCAACGGGGAGGGAATTTGGAGGCACTGGAGCAGGGATGGGGGGACGGCCGGCAGTAGCATTTCGGGGGTGTTTGGTGGGACTAGCAGAGCAAGAGCATCAGGTTCATAGCTCTGTGGGCAGGGCAGGGGCTCTGCACAGACACAGCAGCAAGGGGGACAGTATGCAGTGAAGAAATGGCAGTGGGGGGCAGTGAGACAGCAGTGACTTGAGGAAGGCAGTGACTTAAGGAAGTGCAGTTGGATGGCAGCAGACGTGGAGGCGAAGCGGGGAGAGATTGGCCCGGATGTGTTTGGTAGGGACCAGCGGGGCAGCAGCTGCCTGGCAATGGCATGGCATGGCTTGGGGGCAGGGCGGGGCGGTGGAGATGGGCAGGAGCAGCAGGGTGACCAAGGTAGCAGTGGTGGTGCTGTTGGAAACACAGGCACCAGGCCAGTCGAAGCACTGTAGAGTAGTGCAGCAGGGTGGCAGAGTCCTGGGGGTGTACAAGGGAGTGGTAGGGGCACTGAGGGTGACAGAGCAGGGCATCAGTTGCAACACGCAGGGCAGCAGGGCAGCTATGGCGAGGGTTAGTTGTTGTGTGACAAAGGGGCACTGCTGTGGAGTAGCAGGGTGGAGGGTGGCAGCGCTGGCGGCAGCGGCCTCTCAGCAATGGGGGGTGGAAGGGACAGCGGCGGGTGTGTGGGGCACAGCAGGGTGGCAGTGGAGGGATGGCAAAGGGGGTGGCTGTGGTATGGGGTATGAGGACCAGCCAGGCAGCAGAAGCACAGGTTGGGGGGCAGTGATTTGGTAGCAACACTATCAAGTGCTTTTTCTGCATATGTTGAGATGGTCCTATGATGCTGATCCTTCGTTTTGTGAATGCAGCACATTAGTTTGATTTGTGTGACGATTTTTATGTCTATGTTCATCACAGATACTAGTCTGACATTTTCTTGGGGCACTTTTGGGAAGTTTCGATAAGAGCCATGATGGCCTCATAAAATGAGGTGGGGAGTATTCCTTTCCCTTGTTTTTCTAGACGTTTGAGAAGGATTGGTATTCATTTTTTTTTTTTTTCCTGTGGATGATTCCTATGAATTCTATATTCACCGGTGAAACCATGGGATCCTGGACTGTTGCTTGTTGGAAGTTTTTGATTTCTTATTTAATCTCCCTACTGGTCACTGGTCTGTTCAGAATTTCTGTTTCTTCAGGATTCTGTCTTGGCAGGTTGTATGTTTCTGGGAATGTATCTTTTTCTTTTGGATTATCCAGCTTCTTGGGGTGTAATTGTTCATAGGACTGTCTTATGAGCCTTTGCATATCTATGGTATCAGGAAACATCTCTTTCATTTTTGATGATGAGTCCTCTTTCTTTGTTGTTAGCTTGAGTCTGGCTGAGACTCTGTCAGCTTTATTCTTTTCAAAGAATGAGTTCTTTGTTGATCTGTTGTTCTTGTTGTTTTATGTTTTTTTTTTCTTTCTGTTGTCTTTTTAGTCTGTATTTCACTTATTTCAGTCCTGATGTGTTCCTTCCTTTGTTCTACTAACTTTGGACTTCATTTGTTATTTTTCTGTCTCTTTGAGGTATCAAGTTAGGTTGTTTATTTGAGATGTTCCTTGTTTCTTGAGTTAGGCCTGTATCACTATAAACTTCCTTCTTAGAACCACATTTTTTTTAAAGTTAGCTCTAAGGGGTGCCTGTGTGGCTCATTCTGTTAGGCATTGGACTTTGGCTCAGGTCATGAATTTAGGGTCCTGGAATGGAGCACTGTGTCAGCTCTCTGGTCAGCACGGGGAACCACTTTTTCCCTCTTGTACTGTCTGCTGCTCATTCCACTTTGCTCAGTCTCTCTCTCTCTCTCTCTCCCTCTGTGTCAAATAAATAAATGACATCTTCAAAAAATTAGTGATCTCTATGCCCAACATGGGGTTGAAACTCAAATCCACAAGATCAAGAGTCACAGCACTACACTGACTATTTGGGTGCCCCATTTTAGAACCTGTTTTACTGCATTCCATAACTTTTGTTTGATTGTATTATTTTTTCATTTGCCTCAAAGTATTTCTGTGTTCCTATTTCAGTTTGCCCATGAACTCAATTGGTTGTTCAGTACCACGTTGTTTAGTCTCTGTGTTTATGAATTTCTAGTTTTCTTCTTGTAATTGATTTCTAGTTCTATAACACTGTGTTTGGAAAAGATGGTCTATTTGGTTTCACTCATCATTTGGGAAAATCCTAGGCTTCTGGAGTTTATTGACTTGTCTTGTGGCCTCACATATGACTTATGGTGGAGAATGTTCTAGGTGCACTTGAGAGGAGTGCATTCCATGTGCTGCTTTTGAATGGAGAGCTCTGTGTGTATCTGTCAAGTCCATCTAAGTAACGGGTTGTCTGAGCCTGATGTTTCCTTTGTGATCTTCTGTCTGGATGGTGTATCATTGAGAGAAGTGTGAGGTATTAGAGTTCCCTATGGTATTAGTGCTGATTGCTTCTCTACGGTCTGTTCATATAATATGCTCTACATATTTAGTTGCTCCATTGCTAGGTGGGTAAATATTTATAAACATTGCATCATCTTACTGCATTGATTCCATTATCAGTTTCTAGTGCCCTTCATTGGCTCTTGTTACAGTGTTTGGATTTTTTCTTTTCCTCCTCTATTGGACTGAAAATCAGAAGATCATCTGTTAGCTCTGCAGTCATGAGCAAAGCGCAGCCCTGCCTTAAGTCTGGCTTTCTTTATTTTCCTATATAAATATACACAATAAATTCTTCTCCCAGGACCATATCCTGACTCCACTAAGAAAGTATGTATAAAAGTGCTTTGCAAACTAGGAGATACTGCCCAAAAATGAAAATGATTATGCAACCACCAAATGTTCAAGATTATTTTTTAAAGATTTTATTTATTTATTTGATAGTGATTACAAGTAGGCAGAGAGAGAGAGAGAGCGGAGGAAGCAGGGTCCCTGCTGAGCAGAGAGCCTGATGTGGGACTCGATCCCAGGACACTGAGATCATGACCTGAGCCACCCAGGCGCCCCAAGATTAGAGTTTTTAAGACATATTTATTTATTGTAGGGACAGAAAGAGATCACATGCACAAACATATGCTACAGAGGGGAGGGTCAGAGGGAGAGAGAGAATCCTCCAGCAGCATACCCGCTGAGTGTGGAGCCTGGTGTGGGGCTCTCTCCCAGAAGTTGGGTTCTTGATTTGAGCCCAAATCAAGAGTCAGCTGCTTAACTGACCATGCCACCCAGGTACCCCCATAATAAGATTTTTAAAAACATTTTTGAGGGGGGCGCCTGGGTGGCTCAGTGCGTTAAGCCTCTGCCTTCAGCTCAGGTCATGATCTCAGGGTCCTGGGATCGAGCCCCGCATCGGGCTCTCTGCTCAGCAGGGAGCCTGCTTCCTCCCTCTCTCCCTGCCTGTCTCTCTGCCTACTTGTGATCTGTCTGTCAAATAAATAAATAAAATATATATATTAAAAAAAAACATTTTTGAGGGCTTACTCTCATAGGTATTATTCTAAGTGACCTCTATTTCATTCCAATCTAAAAACTATTATTAAATTAAAAATAGAAGCTGTTCTAAAAGCAAATATTGACAATATCCTCAGAGGTGGGGAAATGGGCAGAAAAGAGGTTAAGTGGGGGCACTGGGATGTTTCAGTTGTTGAAGCTTCTGTCTTTGGCTCAGGACATAATCCCAGGTTCCTGGGATCAAACCCCAGTTCAGACTCCCTGCCCAGTGGTGAGTCTTCTTCTCCTTCTCCCTCTGTTCCTCCCCCTGCTTATGTCCCCCCCTTCTCTGTCTCTCAAATAAATAATTAAATTAAAAAGACAAGTTATTTTCTCAGTGTCATGATAAATATTAGAACTAGATTCAGTCCTGAGTGTGTGACCCTGACGAATGTGTTCTTTCATATGTACATTTACCAAAAAATACCTAGCCCTCAAAATACTATAGATTAAATTAGTTTCCCCTTTCTCCATACATTGAGTATCGGAAGATGCTACAATTCCAGGGCCCTGGCTGGCGGGGTCGGTGGAGTGTGTAACTCTTGATCTCCAGGTTATGAGTTTGAGTCATGTTGGGGGTAAAGATTACTTAATTGAAAAAAAATATGCTATATTTGGGTTTGTTTTCTTTTTTCCTATTGACCCCTTCACCCATTTTTCCCACCTCCAACCCCAAACTTCTGCCAGCCCCCATCTGTTCTTTCTGTGAGCTCACATTTTTTTTTGTTTGTTTGTTTTAAGGTTCTACATTTAAGTGATTTCTAGTATTTTTCTTTCTGTCTGGCCTGTTTTACTTAGCATAATGCCTTCGAGGGCCACCATGTTGTAAATCGAAAGATTTCATCCTTTATTATGGCTGAGTAGGATTCCACTGTGTTTATCAACCACAATTTCTTTATTCATTCATGCACTGATGGCATTTAGGTTGTTTCTTTATTTTCACTGTTGTAAATAATCCTGCAGTGTACAAAGGGGTGAATATACCTTTGTGAATTAGTGTTTTCATTCCCTTCAGATAAATACTCAGAAAGGGAATTGCTGGCTCCTTTGGTTGCTCTATTTCTCATTTATTTGAGGAACTTCTGTACTGTTTTCCATAGTGGCCACACCCATTTATACTCCCCGTAATGGTGCACTAGAGTTTTCCCCTACTCCACATCTTTACCAAAACTTGCTATTTCTTCTGTTTTTGACAATGGCTCTTCTGAAAGGTGTGAAGTAGTGCCTCATTCTAGTTTGATTTGCATTTCCCTGATGACTAATGTTGAGCATCTTTTCATGTTCATGTAGACCATCTGTATGTCTTCTTTAGGAAAATGTCTATTTGGAACTTCTCCTGATACACTAGATAACTTGTGGGGTTTTTGTTGTTTCTGGTGTTCTTGTGTGTTTTTGTTTTGCTTTGTTTTGTTTTGTTGTTGAGTTGCATGAGTTTTTTTATATTTTGAATATTAACCCCTTACTGGATATATGATTTACAAATGTTTTACCTTAGGTTACTGTTTTATTTTGTTGATGGTTTCCTTTGTTGTTTGGATGCTTTATAGTTAGTTGTAGGCCCACACTTTGCTTCTTTGTTTGCTTTTACTTTGGTATCCGCTTAAAAGCACCACTACCAGGTCCTTTGGTCAAGGACCTTTCCAAACCCTGTGTTTTCTGCTGCAGGTTTTATAGTTCCAGGACTTATATTCAATTGTTTGACCCATTTTGAGTTAATTTTTGTGTATGGTGTAGGAGAATGGTGCAGTTTTTTTCTTTTGCATGTGGCTCTCCAGTTTTCCCAGCACCATTGATGAAAGAGACTGTTTCCCCTCTTGTTTATTCTTGGCTTCTTTGTCATAAGGTCCTAGACTATAGATGTGTGTGTTTACTTCTGGGCTCTCTCCTGTCTTCTGGTGATCTGTGTGTCTGTTGTTATGACAATACTAGATTGTTTTGATTACTCTAGCTTTGTCATTAGTCTTAAATGAGCAAGCATGATGCCTTTAGTGTGGTTCTTCTTTCTCTAGATTGCTCTGGTATTCAGAATCTTTTGTGGCATCATACAAATTTTTAGAAACTTTCCTTTCTTTCTGCGAAAAATGTCCTTAGAATTTTGACAGGAATTGCAATGAAACTGTAGATGGTTTAGGGAAGTATGGGCATTTTACCATTATTAATTTTTCTCACCCATGAATATCCGGTGTCTCTTGGTTTATGTGTGATGCCTTCAGTTTTTTTCCTTACCATCTTGTCGTTTTCATCATACAAGATTTTACCACTTGGTGAAGTATATCCCTGCGTATTTTATTCTTTTTTTCATGCAAATTCAGGTGGGATGATCTTCCTAATTTATTTTCTGATGATTCGTTATTAACATATAGAAACACAGCAGATTATTGGTAATGACATTGTATTATGCCCGTTCACTGAATTTAGTCATAGTTTGAAAAATTTTTCACTGGCTTCTTTGAGGTTTTCCTTATATTCTGTATCATCTGCAAGTAGTGACCATTTTACTTCTTTCTTTCCAGTATTGATGTCTTCTGATTATCTTCTTGCATAATTGTTCTGCCTTGGATTTTCAATATTGTGTTCAGCAAAAGTGGCAAGGAAAGATCGGCAATGTTTCTAACTTAGGCGATCATAGAGGAAACAGCTAAAACTTTTCACTATCGAATGTGACATAATCTGTGTGGTTGTCATATATGGCCTTTTTAAAAAAGAATTTATTTATTTATTTATTTATTTATTTATTTGACAGAGAGAGAGAGATCACAAGTAGGCAGAGAGGCAGAGAGAGGAGGAAGCAGGCTCCCTGCTGAGCAGAGAGCCTGATGTGGGGCTCGATCCCAGGACCCTGGGATAATGACCTGAGCTTAAGGCAGAGGCTTTAACCCACTGAGCCACCCAGGCACCACATATATGGCCTTTTCGGTGTTGAGGTATGTTCTGGTCTACACACACTGTTGAGAATTTTGATTGCAAATGGACATTAAAGTATGTCAAATGCTTCCCTGCATCTCAAGATGATCACATCATTTTTATTCTTTATTTTCTTAATGTGCTGTATGTCTTTGATCAATGTGCACCTCTAAACCCTCATTGCATTCCTGCAAGATCCCACTTGATCATAGTTTATTATATTCTCAGCATATTGTTGAACTTGATTTGCTAGTATTTTTGTTGAACATTTTTGCTTCTATGGTCATCAGGGATATTGGACTGTAAGACTCTTTTCTTGGGGGGTTCCTCATTTATTTTTGCATTAGGGTTATGTTGGCATCAGCAAATGAGTTTAGAAGAGTTCTCTTCTGGTTTTTGGAAAAGTGGGCAAAGGACTGCTATGAATTCTTCCCTGAATGGTAGAATTTACCACAAAATACTGGTTCTGGATGTTTGTATTTTGGGAGGTTTTAAATTGCTGATATGATGAGTACTGGTGTTTTATCTAAGTATTGAATCACTAAAGATGAAACTGTTTCCACATCTTGGTGGTGGGTTGGATGAAGGGGAATGAGAGTCATGGGGGCCCAGCACTCAGAGGCTCCATCTGCCACTGCGGCTGTGCCATTCCTCTCAGATGCTGGCAGAGGAGGAAGCACATGGCGGAAACATGGCAGAGTGGTGGGGCAGGGTGGTGGGAATATGGGGTCCAAGGGGATGATGAGACTGATGCATGACCCTCCTGTCCCACCCACAGAGTATCAGATCATCTACTGCCTGGCCAACAGCAACTCCAGCATGTTCACCACAGTGGAGATGGGTGCCATGGTGAGGCGATTCATGGCCACTGAGCTGGCCCCATAGTCAGGGTACATCTCCAGACTGATGACCAAGATGAGGCAGGGCTGGGGGTGCCCCTAGAGGCCGCCATCATCACCAATGAGAAGCGTGGTAAGACCAGAGGCCCACGTCCACTGTCCTGGTGACACGGGGAGGACAGATGGGCCCAACTGGAGCCACAAACTTGTGGGTCCAAAGTATCCTGGGGCAGACCTTGCAGGGTAGTGTATCAACACAGCGTGATATTTACCAGACTGGCAGGAATGTCCCTAGAGAGGAGGTTGTGTGACTGGATCAGGGTGGCTCTGAGTCTCCATGTTGGAGGGAGGCTCCCTGAAGCCAGGTGCTTTTTCTATGATGTTCAAAGCCACATGACCAGCTGAGCCAGGGGTTCCAAAACATGTTTTCTACCAAGCAATCCTAGGGAGATGTGTCTTCATGGATGCCACTTCTGTTCCAAGCTCTGATGAAGTGCTTATTGTTCATTGTCTTGGTTTCTTCTCACCAAATCCTGGGGGACAAAGTGCTGTGATTCCCAGTTATAGAAGATGTGGGCACAGACAGATTCAGTCATTCACCAGGGACACAGCTGGTGAGGCAGTGATGTGAACACCCTCCACAGACTCTGGGCTTCCTGTTCCCACAGCAATCTGCTCTGGGTTCCCATATCAGTGAGCCCCTGATATGTCCTCCAGCCTCATTCTGGGATCTGTCTCAGTGGGTTCCCTTCCCAGGACCACCCCAACAACTGTAGGCCCTTTTTATGCCACCTGACCTTGGAAGGACCACTGGGGTTCCAGGTTCAGTCGATGTCAGGACAGAGAAGGGGCGATCTGGAATGCAGAGCAGCCACTGATCCCCCACTCTGAGGCTGCCAGGAGCCTGGGGAGCTTTCCAGGCTGCATGGTGCCTGCCAGTTTCTGTGCTACAACCAGCCCACTTGCATAGTTCCCTTAGAGTTCTGGCTTCAGAAAGTGTGGCTCAGGGACTGCATCCCTGTTCTCTCCACATCCAGGGAGCAGGCTGTGCTTTGGCCCTGCTGAGGTCTTAGGTTAGTACACGGGTAGTAGCTTGACCTGGCCTATCCCAGGTGTTGTGTTGAGGGGAACATATGGCTCATTTACCTCCTGTGCTCTTGAATGGTGAGCCCCATCCATACCCCAGAGGTATCTCACTGGAATTTGGAGCAAAATCAAAACAACAGAATGAAAGGATCCAGGATTCATTTGGGCCCATTTACCTGATGAGGTACTCTTGGTCTATGGCTTGCTCATCGGAGCAGGGCTCTTACTGGAGCACAGGTAGGCTGACAACCAGGCCCACTGCAGGGTATCTTGAAATGTTTCCACCCTGGGAGAAACACATTTGTTCACTACTCAAGTGTTGTTTGTGCTGTTGTGCTGAATCCTTCTCTGATTCACATGTGTACCATGATAGGCTGAGTGATATGAAATGCCTGGAGTGTAGATTGTGTTGGCTTCCCTATACATCTGCCCTAGGGGTTATTCGGCTGGTGGGTAAGGGACTGGGAGCAGGTAATTGAGTCTGACATGCCGTGCTTCAGAAGTGCCCCCTGAGGTTGAGCAGGAAGGCAGGGGCTGCAGTCCTGTCTGGCACTTGCTTGGGTCCACATTGGTCACCAGGATGGTTGGGTTGAGGGGAGCACAGGGCCAGCAAGCCAGAGTCTGTGGCTCCTCAACTGCCTGTTGACAGCCTGCAACCAGTTCACGGGGCAGCGGAGCAGAGCCAGAGTTGCAGGGCCCTGGCAGATGCTCATAGGAAAGGACTGGTGGCAGGGAGGGAGGTGGGCAGGCCCAGGCAGCCACATCAGACAGCCAGATCGCAGGGGGTTGAAGCCCGGCTCTGTACTCCGTGACACATTGGAGGGTTGTCATGTCTCAGGGCAAAAAGCACACAGTAGAAATTCTGCCATCACCACAACCCTCAAGTATAAGGTGTGGTGTGGAGCACAGTCAAGCACCTGGGTACAGTGTTTGTGTCTCCTAATCCAGTCTCCTTTCAAATGCCTAGGTCAGCACCTGGGTGTTGGGTGTAGGGAAGCTAGCTAGGGTGCAGGAGTTCTTTCTGAGGAGGCTGGCCAGTGTAATGATTCCTGTGGCTGGGATGGGCAGTGGGGTTAGAGACCAAAATATCCTGCTAAGTGCTAAAGCTCAGGCTCTGTGCAAGAGGATTCTTGGAAGCGCCACATAAGATAAACCCCATCTGCATGTCCCTGCAGCTCTGCTCCCCCTGCACAAACCTTGGATGGGTGAAAGGAGGGAGAAAAGGGTGTGAAGGAGTATGTTTGCTCCTTCCGACCCTATGCAGGTTACCATCTTCCAAAGAGGTCCATCAAGGACATGGAACACAGAGGCTGAGTGGCCTGGTGTACACCAGGAGAGGGTGTGCTGTGCAAGCGGGGGAGAAAGGGCTAGACCTGCCTGACCATGGTGGATGCACAGTGGGCCCTGAACAGTTTTGTGTGCTTCAGGCAAGGTGGTGGGCTGTAGGGCTTCACCATCATCCAGGAAGCCTCCATGAACACTGTTGCAAATCCTTTACAACCCCTCTGGTTTTCTCCTTGGGAGAAAATTCTAGAGGCAGAACCTTTAGCTCAGAAGACATGAGTGTGTTTGGCTTGGAGATATGGAAACTTATGGACACACCATGCCCTAGGGACCGGGATGCAGATCTTGTGCCCTCTCTGCTTCCATGCTGATGTCTTGCCTTCAATATTTGGTGAAAATGTATCTCATTAAGCGTGTGTGCACAGGACTTTCATCCTTACTCTACAACTAAATGCCTGTGATTTTACACGGTGATGTGTCCCATGGGGTCTTAGTGTCCGATCGTGAATATCCTCAAACTCAACTTGGTAGAGATTTGCAGACCTCATGGAAAAGCTGCATTCAAGCCAAAGAAGAATTAATAAGGGGGGGTGGGAACTGAGTGAGTTGAGGAAGATGAGTCTACCTTTGTGACTCTTGTTTGAAACATTGCTGGTTCTTTAATGTTTCTTCTTCCAGATGGAGGGAAACTGTATCTGAAAGTATCCATGATCTACAGAAATGTAATGATGTATTTCCGAGTGAGCAAATGGGAGCATTTAACTTCTCTCCCTCCCTGAACCCTCCATCATTCAGAAACTCCAAGGGAGAATTCTTTCTTCCAAGGTACTTAGGATTATTGGTGTAAGTTCAGCACAAGTGCCTTTTTCTTGTAACAGGACACCGCTGGAAACATTGGCTATTTTACCAAGGGATTGAGTGAAATGTCCAATTTGAGAGTAACGTGTATAGACTCAGATAATGGCCAAACAATTTTCAAGAATTTAAGGTGGCTTTGTGGAGCCCCGTGGCAATAGTGGCTTCACACCTCAATGACACAGTGCCCAGGAGCCTTGTCAGATGAGTAGGGAAAATTATGTGTTGGCAGGTATAGGAACCGCAGGATATTAGGGGACCTCAAGAAGAGGAATCAACCCAAATCGACAGGTATTGCAGTCAATTCTGATAGGAGTATTGCACTTGGCTTTGGCTTGGACACACTACTGAAAGTTCACTCTTGAGATTCCTCATGAAAAGTTCCAGCACAATAGGATTTCAAAATCTGTATGGAACCGTCCATCACTATGTTTGCCAGCTTTAGTTAGAATAGATGCTAAGAAACCAAGTGTGCTTCTGGCTGCCTTCTTGCATCTAAGAAGCCATCCCAAATCTGTTGAACTGAAATCCATCAGCCATGTGGACTGGCACCCGCTGCCACCACCACCAGGCATTTCTGTGCCTCACAATGGGTCCCATGAAGCTCTGAATCTATTTAGTTTGCAATCAGGTTTGGAGGCTGGCAGTGTTTTCTTTTTGGGAAAATACTATCAGAACTATACCCCAAATTGTCCCAGAATCCTCTAGAAGCTGTTTGTTGGAGGGCTTGCCCTTTGGGTCAGTAGCATAGTTGCTGGTTAGGAGTGAAACAATCTTCAATCTCCAAGGTATAGGTTACATTCATTTTGGGTGGTGATTAGTTGTTGGTTTTTTTATTTCTTTTTTTGAGTTCCAGGGTCCATGAGAGGCATGTCTTAGAAAAGAGAGACCAGAGGCTCATTTCAGTCAAATAGAGTTGTGAGAAAAGAAAGAAAGAAAGGCTAACAGAGTCACTCACATCGAGCAGAAAAGACATTGGGAAGGTAGAGTATATGCACATCTCTTATGGGAGGTCTGTGTCATTGAAGTTACGGGGTAGATTAATGAGAACACTTGTCAAAGGTGAAAGAAGATTCAAGGAGAAGTAAGCAACCCTAGGATGGTCATGCAAAATACAGTTGAAATAGGTTTTCTACAGATCTTCTGTCCGGGTTCTGGGAGCATCAGGAACTTTACTTAGACTCTCGTCACTATTTGCAAATGGTGATTGACCTCTGGGCCATCCCCTGGCCCACATCCTCCTGCTTGGGACTGGCATAGATATCCTGGAACTCCCGGTAGCCAATTTACCATGCATGTATTATTTGAAGGTCTGCCAGCAGCAATGCTAAGTCTTTCACAAATTTCGGGTTCCTGTGGTTTTGGCCTCTTTGGGCTTGTGCTCTCTGCTGGAAAGGAGGATCATTCTTTCAGTTTTGTATGACATTGTGTCTTCTGGAGTATGGGTCCTGAGACCTCAGCTAAATGCTCTCTCTGTTTTTACAGGTGGTGCTTCAAGGCTCAGGTGACTAGGCCTCCTTGGCAGCATCCAATGCATCTGGCCTCTGTCTCTTCAGTGCAGATTCAAGTGCAACACGTACAGGAGTGTGATTCCTGTCATCTCCCTGATGGATGTGCATCACAGCAGTAAGTTGTCCTGGTTCTGAATCTTCTGCCTGGGTTGAGGTACAGGGATTGTCTTGGGTGCCCTTTTTGCTGGCTTCTGTCTTTCTTCCAGAAAGAAAGATACCCTCTTCTTTTCGATTAAATTGAATATGTACCCTTAACCAGAATATCTAGAGTTTGTTGCTTGCAGAAAATTACTTAGTGGCACATATGGAGAAGGTTCAGCAAGTCCCTGCTCCAGACAAAACATCTGAACTACAGGTTGCTTAGCAGAATCCTGAGATATTGCAGGGTTATCTTATAACTAGACATTCTCTCCAAAATAGTGTTTTCTGTCAACACATTCTTTTTAGGGCCAGTAAATTAGAGTAAGTAATATCGGACATCTTTACAAATGGATCTCTGAGTGGATGTGCTTTTTTTTTTTTTTTTTTTTTTT
>PJEN01010332.1:0-40659 GCA_004024605.1 Pteronura brasiliensis | reverse complement strand
GCACATCTCCTGTAGGAATTCCATATCACTGAAGATTCAGGGTAAATGAATGAGAACATATTTCTAATATGAAAATTCTAGGAGAAGTAAGCATCGCTACAATGGTCATGTGAAATGCAGTTGTAATAGGGTTTCTGCAAGTTTTCTGTTTGGTTCTGGGAGCAGCAGGAAGTTTATTTAATCTTTTGTCACTAGTTGGTGATTGACGTCTGGGTCACCTCTTGTCCTACATGCTCCTCCTTTAGTCTGGCATAGACATCGTGGAACTTCTGGTAGCCAAGTTTGGAAGGGGAGGTATGGAGGGAGAGAGAGACCTTTACGCAGGCTCCACCTGCTGTGCAGAGCATGACACATGTCAGGGGCTTGATCTGACAACACTGATATTAGGACCTGAGCCAAAATCAAGAGTTTTTCCCTTCAATAAAAGAACCATACAGGCATTCCTGTGTGTGCTTTGTGTTTATGGAAGGGAGCATATGTATCCCCTCCTGTTCTAAATCTCCTAAATCAGGGACTGTTTCCATATCGGCAGTGGTCTTACACCTTCTCAGGCCAAGAGATAAGGAGCTGTTATTGGTGGTGGAGAAAAGCAGTTGGCTACAAAATTCTCATAGAGGGGGAGGAAGCCCTCACTGCCTGAATCTGAAAAGTACAGTTTAATTCCTGTCCTGATACATACAGTTCTTCAAAAACAGCACCATTGTAAAAGATAAAATTAATTTGCAAGTCCCTGGGTGGCACAGTTGGTTAAGCATCTGCCTTTGGCTGAGATCAAGATCCCTGGATCCTAGAGGATCAGGCCCTGCGTTGGGCACCCTTCTCAATGTGAAGCCTGCTTCCTCTCCCTCTTCTCTGCTGCCAAACCCGGACTGTTCTTGCTCCCTATCTAGCTCTCTCACTCTCAAATATGTAAAGAAAATATAAATATTTCTAAGCATTTAATTAATTTATAAATCTTTTCCAATTTATGAGGACAATATTAGTAGAATTAAGGCCACATGAGAGGTATATCACAAACCATGTGTTTGTTGACTCTTGTTGACATTCATCCTTGCAATCTACATACATCGATAGATTAATATATTTGTGAACATATGTCAATCACATTTGTTCTAAGATTCTAAGTTAACCCTTCAATTGATGTTCTCATGGATCCCAGGCAGTGTATATATGTGTCAAAATTCCTACCAAGAGACAGTATCAGTGTCAGTTGTGAGAGGTAGTAAAGGAAAAGTCCCCCGATTTTAATTGGCACAGTGTGCATGGTTGTGAGACCCCTCCTTTTCAGTGATAGTGGCCTTTATGCAAGTACTGATGGATGGGAGCAGATTTGCTTTATTACTAGCTATGGATTACTGAAATACTGCATTCAGCATCCCTCAGAACGTGACGCAGTTGTATGTGTTTGCAGTGAAAATTTGTCAGTGTCTGAGTTTGTATCTCAATTTCACCATAAGAAATTCCTTGGGAGGTCTTTGCCCAGTGATTTTCTGATGTGAGAGTCCGGGGAAGAATTTCAACTTGTTGCATTGGGATCAGTGTTTCCTTGGTGTGAGGGTGTCGTTGCTGGCTATGGAAGAAGGGATACCTGAGAACATTCCTTTCCTCATCACTCCAGGAGGATTTTCTTCTGTGCGAATCCTCCCAGGTCCTTCACGTGTTGAATCCATGAGGAATGGGATTCCCACATGGATTTCATCAGCATTCAGCAGCAGCGATGATGCAGGGTTTCCCAGGATGTCCCTGCACCTTCTCTCCTGTATGAGGGATGATCTGCTCTCTGAGATGGTAGCAGGAACTTAGGCCAGAGCCCCAGTTTAAGCTTCTTCCACTAAGTTACAGCCCTAGTGGTTCTCCCCGTGTGAGTTCTCTGGTGTTGGGAAAGGGACCACATCTGGCAGAAGGCTCTGCCTCAGTGATTGGATTCACAGGGTTTGTACTCACTCTGTGATTTCTGTGGTGGTGAGAAAGGTGGGCACTCTGGGTATAGGCGGGATCCCAGTAATGACAGACACAGGTTTCCCTGGTCTGAGTTGTCTGGTGTCTCCAAATGTGAGAGATTTATCTAACAGCTCTTCCACATTGACCACATTTGTCAAGGTTCCCAACGGTGTGGATCCTCAGATGCTGGCTAAGGGTGTGTCTCTACTAAATGCTTTCCCTTGAAGATGGATTCAACCAGTTTCTGTCTGTGGCAATGTGCCCATGATCTTGAAGGGATGCATGTTGCTGCGAGCTCTGGAACAGCAATTCCACCATACGGCTTCTAACCCATGTGAGGTCATGGGGAAGAATAAGAACAGAGCTCTCTGAATGAAGGGTCTCCCACCCTTGTTACATCTCTAAGGTGCCTTCCCCGTGGTTTTGCTGTGTGTAGAGGTGAGCCCTGCCTTAGAATTGTTTCCCCCATGCGTATCATGTCTACTTTCCGCAGAAGGGTGAGTTCTCTCGTGTCCTCCGAGGTTAGAGTCCCAACGAAAGTCTCTTCCACACTGGGGAGATGTGTGTGGTGCAATCCAGGGTGAACGAGTTCTGATGTCATTTGAACTGGGGACACATGGCTGAAGGTTCTTCTACATTGTCTGTAAATACAAGGTTTCTCTTCCCAGGACATAACACACATGGAATGAGGTGAGGTACGTGTGAAATCTCCCTCCTGAGCCCCAGCATTGGCCGGGTTCCTGTTCAGGGTGAACCCTCTGCTAATTGCCAAAACAGGAGGGACTGTGGAAGGATTCCTCACTCATCTTCCTCCCTTCCTGACTCAGTATACGAATTCCAGCCCCTTCCTTCAGGAATTGTATCTGCATCAACCTCTGCATGCCACTTGTAGTCGGGTGCCATGTTACTTTCCAGAATTCAGATAGATCTTTCTACACGGTAGCCTCACACCAATGTCAACTGCTGATTAAACTTTAGATGTTTGAGTTTCAAAGACTATATCAGTGAGTAGTGTTCAAGCCAGTCACTTTTAAATACACTCAGGCAATGGTTTGACTTGAGTCACATTTCAGCCCAGAAATAAAACTATTCAGATTTCTTTGCTATGCTGGGATCATGATGGGAAGCTGATTCTATCTAGGATGGGGTTGGGGGTGGTCAGGCAAAAGGGAGGTTTTGTAAGAACGTTGCAGTAGGACAGAGGACACGCAGGATACAGAAGGCTTTGCTCTTGTCAAATGAAGGTGGTTTTTGCTTCTAGAAAGGTATTAATAGAAAGATAGTTGGGAGCTTCCTGGGGGAATGTTACTTTCCTCCTCTCACAAGTCCTTCTCAAGGGAATGCAGGTTTGAATAGAAATTCCATTTTATTGACATTTCCTTCTGCCTCAGCATCCCTCAGTGTGATAGAAGGGAGGGGGATGTTAGGGATTCAGGAAATGGAGTTACAGATCTATGGATGGTAGCTAGCCTCTTGCTAGAAAGCCTCTTCCTTGAGAATCACGAGGACTTTTATAAACTGAGGGAGACTCTGGTCTTGCAGGGTTTTGATCTCTATTTGTGGAGAATCTGTTTTTTCCTTTTCTTATTTTAGGGCAGTGAGAGCATCTGAGGAATGTCACTCATATCACATGTTGGGGGTGGGGGCTGTGCTGCGTGCCAGCTCCTGCTTGGTGCTCAGCTGGCTTTCTCCTCCCTCCTCGTGTGCCCCTGAACAGTTTAGACCCTTCTGTCATTTACGTTGTTGAAGGAGGATGGTCTCATCTTCTGTAACTTCTTCCTGCTGAATAGGGGCATAGAACTGTCCCTACCTGTGGGTCATTCCTGGTCATTTGGGGGGCCTCTCTGTGTCAGATTTGTGAAATGAAGAGGCCACTGAGTGCAGCGGAGAAGTTGTGACTGTATCTTGTTGAGTGGAAAAGACCATCTGTCCTCTGGAAGTTACTGCAGTGAAGGGTTCCTGGCACCACCTGAAGAGACGGGGGGATGGGTGGGGAACAACACAACAGGGTTAGAAGAAGAAAGAGAAGGAAAATCCCCATGAAGGGTCCTTTGATAGTGGGTGAGAACCCTCCCGCAGGCCACGAATGAGCCAATCCTTAACGAGACGGATCCTTGGAAGTGCGGATTTGAGCAGTGGTATCTGTTAGAAACCCAGAAATCTCTTTGTGTAGTTGGGAATGTACCCACATCATTCTGTCTTTAGATTGGCACAAGCTCCACATTGTGCAGCAGGTACAACATATAAAGTCTTTGTGTTTTGTAGAACTGCTTCATGCATTGGGATCATTCCCTTATTTCATTGAGAAATCCTGTTTGGGCTGATATGTAGGGCCTTGACTGTGTACTCTGTAAGGACTTCCCCATGCCACACGACATCCTCCAGTCCCAAAAAGGGACAAAGTTGGATGCTAAGTGGCCATGTCCATGAAATGGAGCACAAGTGCACCGTTGCTTGAAATGGGGATGGTTGGCTGGGTCGGTGATGGTTTTCATAATGCGCCCATGCATCTAGGCCCACCCCAAGTGTCCGGTGGCCTCTGGAGCTTGGGGAAGCCATGGGCACAGGTTAGAGCTTCATGGCCATTGGGTCCCAGCTAGAGGCCCTTATCTAACCCTGAGTATCCTTGAACTGCAGTCAGGCTTTCAAGGGCTCCTTGGGTTTGGAGGGCCATTCTTGGAATGTGCAATTATTTCAGGCCCATGATGGGTTGGCGGGTTATGGCTTGGAAGAAGAGCCTTTTCTGTAAATTGCTTCATGGGTGTAGAGGACGAGGAAGGTTTGTTGGAGTCAGGATAAATACTTATAAGATTTTTTCCAATTACAACCAACATGTGGGCACTAGGATCTCTGCTTCGGGGGCATACATGTTTGCTGAAAGGCTTTGGTCTCAGCAGTCTGAGTTTGACTGATGACAGCAAACCTGTTTTTTCTTACCCCCTTTCCATGAAACTATTTCCATTGCTAAAGCACCTGTCTCCATTTTCGTAGGGACATCTCAAGTCTGGTCGACTTAAGAACCTTTCAAGAGTTATGAGCCATGGGCATAGAGTGGTCGGGTCCAGGCCTAAGGGTCACTGGGTTTAAAGTTGGGCTGGTTTCCGGTGTTAGTTCAGGCATATCTCGAAATGTAAGCTGGTACTTGATAAATCAGCCTCTTATCGTTGTTTGGTGGCCCTTGTTCTCTGTGATGCTCTGGAGCTGATGCCAAGTCCTTAGAGTCAGGGGCCATCCCTGTATGAATCGGGAGGTTCCTTTTCCAAGGAGGGCAGTTGGATGCTTAGATAAAGCCTTTGTTTGCCATTGTACCTGAATGGGATGGCTTCTTGGATCAGTAGGACTGGGAGGGAAGAATCCATTCCAAGAAGCCCTTTTTATTTTGAGGTCTCGCCTGAATATCCTCGTTAGTAGGAGTCGCCGGTAAGTGGGAGAAAACTTGTCCAGCAGATAAGGGCCTCTCCAAGTGCACCCTCCACTCCAGTTACAGGGACAGCTGGGTCCTTCATTGTCTCCATAAGTCCCCAGAGAACCCTGTGGAGTGGCGTATGTTCTCTGGCTTTGAGGGAATGAGTTCCTCATCCCAGCCCCATCCAATTGGTCAGGGTGCTTGTTGAGTTCCACAGTCGTGGGGGAATCATTCACATGTTCCAGTTGTTGAATTAGACCTGAGCCCATGGGGTCCTGTTATCCCCACAGAATAAGGAGGAGGGGGATTGCCTGTCCATGAGCTAATGTGGAAATGTTTCTGAAGATGACCTCAAGTTGTCTAGCTTAGGTAAGCAACACATATGGAAAGGCCACCAGAGTTAGACTTGAACGTCCACAAAGGTGGGTTTTTGAAGCCTACTTTTCTCTTCCAAAGAATGCTCCTTCCCAGAGACAGCCAGCTCAGGGCTCACGTCCTTGCAAAGCAAGTCCTGCTTTAACCGACCTGGTGCAATTATCAACGTAAGTTTATCGAGCCTAGTGATCAATCATGGTGATCGCTTAGAATCTACATTACTGGGACTTTTTTGAGGAATCTCTAATCGTTGTCTCTCTAGGCCAGAAGCCAAGGGAAGGGCTTGCCATCAGACATGCCTGCAATACCTGTGGATTTGGACACATTCCTCTTCCTGAGATGTCCGATATATCTGAGGTTCCTACACCTGCCAGAGAGTGACATTATTTATGTTCCTGGTGAGGCAGTGGGGAAGTCTGGAAGCAAGGGCTCAGGCCAACATTCCCAAAGGTCTTGATGGCTGCAGGTTTTCCAAAAGTCAGCCTTAGTTCCTTATAGCCCTTTGGTCCCATCTGAGTCTCTGCCTAGCTCTCTCCATAGGACAGTCCCATTCAAGCCTTGGTTAAATGACCCATGTTTCCAATGTTGTCCTGTTACAAGGAGAAGAGATTCTTCTTGAACATAGGGAGATAGATTAGGGTTGCCATGGGAGAAGAAATGCTTCCTGAGTCCTTTGAACTTGGAGGACTCAGGTAGAGCAAAACATGCAATGCTTTAACATGCTTCCTAAGGAATGTTGGCCATTGCTGCTATGAACATTGGGGTACAGATGGCCGTTCTTTTCACTACATCTGTATCTTTGGGGTAAATACCCTGTAGCCCAATTTAGGGTCATAGGGAAGCTCTATTTTTAATTTCTTAAGGAATCTCCACACTGTTCTCCAAATTGGCTGCACCAACTAGCATTCCCACCAAAGGAATGTTGCATCCCATTTCTGTAAGTCCTAGGTGTCTAGCATTGCCATTCTTGAGGCCCATGTTTTCCCCAAGGTGCAGCATGGTGATTGGGGCCCTACTTCCTCTGCCATGGTGTCTGCGTGCTCCAGAATTCAAACTCAGGTTAGGAACAGTCTCTCCTCCCTACACCTGTTGCTGCTGCAAAACACATGGACTAAGTGGGGCGCATTTTGTGGGACCACTGCCAGTTTTGAGCCCAGCATTGGTCACGGTCAGGTGCGTGGAAGTGACAGGGGTGGTTCAGGGGTGGCACCCTGGGGGAATACAGATGGGGTGGCTGCTGTCCCTCGTGTCGATTCCAGGGTGGTCAAGGGATTCTGGCCATCATGCTTCTTCCTTCATCTGTCATGCTCTCCAAGTTTTCTGGGGACTGGAGGGACAGCGGGAGGAGGAGCAGCCCTTGAAGCAGGCAGGTGAAAGACTGGAAGGCTGCTGTGCCCCCCAGTCCCAGGGGGGCCCAGTCTTACCAGACAATGAGCTATTGTAGGCCCAGATCGTTGCCTCGTGCTCCAAGTGTCAGTCATCATCAGGGCTTGGACAGCCAACTCTGGGTGTTGTGGCCGACTCAGAGGGTCCTCTTGTCTCGTCCTTGGGGATCCAGTGCCTTCTTCTGGTGGTTTGCACAACAGTGTTCTCTTTGTTTTGCCTGCGGAGGTCAGATGCAAGAGAGCCATTCCTGCAGGCATGTTTCCTTGTGTTTTCATGCCGAGTCTTCCTCTGGCCCCAAATTGAAGCCACAAGAGGGGCCCCAGAGCCTTCCTGGCTCCCTTTGTCGGAGCACCTCTAGAGACTCTGGTGCCTTGGGGTCGTGGGCAGACTGTACTGTGGTTGAGACAGCAGGAGGAGTGGTATGAGATAGCGAGTGGCATGTGGCCTGGGGCAGGTCTTACCAGAGGCCTGTGGGGTTTTGTGGGATGTGTCTTTGGAGGTTTTGAGGTTGAGGTTTCCCTGAAGGACCCATGTGTGACATTAAGAAACGGAAGTTTCCCATGGGCCCCCTGGGGATGAATGAAGGCTACACTCCCAGCGACACTCAGGCCCCTTCCCTGAACGTCTTCCTCCATTACTGCCATGTCCTCCTCCTGCTGAGCTCTCGCTTCTCCAGCCTCTCTGAGAGCCCTCGACATGCCCTACTCTGTGGGGGGGAGGGAGCCTTGACCACACGAGTGTTGCAGGTGGCATGACAGACAAGGCGTGTTCCTGACTCCCATGGGAAGTAAGTTTGCATGGGCCCCCTGCTGTGGGCAGTTGGTGGGTGAGGTGGAACCAGGCAGGGTGGCCTTTCCCTGATGGGTCTTCCCTGCATATTTAGAGATTGAGAAGAGTCTCTAGAATATCAAACTCACATAGTAAAATGGTGCCATGAGGGGATCTGCTCCCTCCCCTGAGGCGTTTTGGAGGCTTGAAGGACTGGAGGTGTTGGTCAGGTCTTACAGGTGTGGCCAGCATACATGACTCAGCTGGAGACTAGGGCCAACTCCATACCCACAAGGATGCAGCGCTGGGAGGGGTGAACTTTCCTGCTCCTACGAGTCTGGGGGCCTGTCCTTTTTGCTCATTTCTCAGGTGTCTGAAGTGGGAGATGGGGCCAACCCACCACTGTCTCTTCTAGACAAGTGTTGTTCGGGAGCAAGCTGTCTGCTGAGTTTTGCAGGGTAGGAGGGCAAGGCTTGGGTCGTGCAGAGTGAGGGTTCAATGGGGCGTGGGGCCCTTTTCCAAAGGAGCACAGTGCATGGGCTGCCTGGGGTCCAATACCTCCAGGCAGTCAGTGCCCTCCCTCCAAGATCAGCAGCTCCTGGATGACAGCGCCCAACAACCACAGGGAGTTGTATGGATCAGGTGGAGGTTCCCCATGGGATGTTCTCAGGCTTCCTAGTGCCTGCAGGGACTGTGGACTTCCTCTCATATCTTCTTTGTTGTCAGAGGCCAGGGACGCACCCCAGATTTTGTGTTGTTTCCCGAGGTGCCCACACCAAAGTCAGGGCAATGAGGGAGAGCATGTGTCCATGTTTGCCTGTCCCTCTTCCTGCCCAACTCACCCCATTCCCAAGTCCTTCTCTTCTTTTGCTTCCCTAGTTGTTTCTGTCAAGTCCACAGAAGGGAAGCTTCTTGAGAGCTGAAAGCAAGAGCAGAATAGGGCATGAGCACAGACTCCCAGGCAACGGAGAACCAAGTGGGGACACCCAGGCCCAGCCTCCCTTCCTGAGGCCCCTCAACCAGGGTGAGCTGTGCCCTGCCAACTCCCAGCCATACTCCCTGCTCTGCTGTACAGGGTTGCTTCCCAGACTCAGTGGTGAGGGGTCACAGTGATATTAGGAACGGGGTGAGGAGGGCTGCCCACGGATATCATGCAGCAGTTCAGATGCAAAGCCTGAGTGCCTGCCAGAGATTAGGCCCTCCAGTGTGGGTGTCGTCAAAGCAGGGAGGGGGTGCTTATGGACAGATGAGACAGGAAGCCCAAGAGATGGAGGTGGAAATGAATTACAGATGCAGTGTGGCTCCTTCCATCAGAATAGTCATCTTCCGTGGAATCCTCCTCTGGGTCAGAGAGCAGCGAGGATGCTGGGGTGGCCTTGAGAGAGGATAAAGGGGAGTTAGTGGAGCTGATGACCTATGGCCTGCTGCTCTGGGTATGATAGCTCTTCCCTCAGTTGGGTGGGGCCCCAGCTCTGAGTCCTCCCTGGCCTTGGTCGCTTGATCTCCACAGGGTGCAGGTGGGACAGTAAGTGTGTGAAGAAGGTCCAGAAGCCCCTTAACACAGGCTTGGAGGACCCTGGCCCATGACGGGGGTCTCCAGGGCTGCTTCATGTGGGTGTCCTTCCCTTGGGAACACGTCCACAGGTCAGACTCAGCTGGGATGTGAAGGCTGGCAGAAGATAAGGAACATGGGAGCCTGTGTAGTGAACACAGGGGAAGTTTGCTTTACCTTCTCCAGCTCTGGGAGTCCTCTTGAAGGTACAGCAGCTTGGACAGAACTAGGAAGGTTTGGTAGTGGGCGTTATGAGGGAGAGAGTTTACCTGTCTTCCACATCTTGGCTCTCAATAGAATGTACTGTCCTGGTTCTCTTGCACAGTAGAGGGTGGTTGGTCCACAAAGTAATGACAATGAGCAGTTCTGGGCCTGTGCCAAGAAAGACCCAGAATCTATTGTGCACCATTCCTGAGAGGCCATGAGTAAATAGACCAAGATTTGACATGTGGCATCATCAAAGTGAGGCAAGAGCAGGCTTGATGGGAAAGGTCCTTAAAATAGCCGCCCAAGGAGTCCAGTGGTGATGACAAACCCAGTCTACCCTAAAGGCCTGTGGTCACAATGTCTGTTCTTTTCATTCAGAAACTATGAAATGAACAAATCATGCCTGTTGCCAATGCATCCCTTTCCTTGGTGGTTTTTTATCCATCTTCTTCTTTCTCCAGAGCACCAGGGGCAACACCCTGTTCCCAGGAGGCCTGTCCCACTGTTCCCTTCCTCTGTGCCATTCCCTACCTGAAGAAAATTCATTGTCACTGCTGGAGTTGTCGATGCTGTCAACACCCAAATCTGTAGGAACTGAAACAGGAGCAATGCTGTTATGAGAGAGACCTCCTCACCCATTCATCCCAGTTCTATTGAGATGTCTATGGGCCATGCAGCATTTGTCTGAGCCTTTTGCTCTGCTGTCAGATATTCACGGGGCTGGTGGAGCCAGAGTTCTTTGAGGAGACAGGGATTGGAATTTCATACCTTCTAATGAGACCAGGATGATGCAGCAGTCACCTAAGTGTCAGTTCTACATGCCCATGACCACTGTCCCCTCCCGATGCAACCATCTAAAACTCCAGTCATTATGGGACTCTTGACATGTGGCTAGTCGGAGTGAGCAAATGGAAGTTTTCTTTTCCTTGATGATTTCCCTATAGTTCATTGAGATAATAAATGACTTTGTAAAACAGATCGTAGACCGACTATTTCCTGGTCATCTCAGCATTAGAAACCAACCAGGAGCGAGAGACAAGCCCCGCTCTCCAGTGTATTCCTCCAGCCTTTGTGGCTGGCCTGACAGGGCCGTTGATACGTAAGATGTTCCCGGGCTCACGCACACCCACCAGGCAATTTTAGAGCCCATTGGACCCTAAAAGATTAAGGTGAACCCCTGTTCCTAGAATAAATGGGGAACAAATTCAGTGCAGCACTGACCAAAAGCACAATGTGATGTTCTCAAAACAGAGAAACTGCTAGAATAGATATGGAACCACCAAGAACACAAGAAGTCAAAACTTTCTGAATATGAAGAAGTAGGTGGTGGGTCCATAGAAGCTGAACTTCCAATATCTTGGATCACTCCCCTGAGCCAACAGGATGACGCTGTAATACAAGTAGGCAGGGACACGTGAGAGTGAAATAGAAATGCCCAAATAAATACACTCTTGTTGGCATCATGATGCTTGTCAAGAGGACCGCCTAGAAAAATCATCCTCTTCTAAAACAGTTAAGAGAATGAAAAGGCAGCCCAGAGATTGGAGAAACTTATGAAAAGATGCTCAATATAAGGCATTGTTAGGACAGTGCAAATCCAAAGGACGCTGAGCTGTGGCATTGTCTGTTAGGATAGCGAGGACCCAAACCAGGAATTCAAGCCCAAAACCCATGTTGGAAGGATGCAGAAAATTTGAGACTTTGTATGCAACTAGTGGAATGCAGAATGGTGCAGCAACCCGGGAAGAACCTTTAGAGTATCCTCAGAGAGCAGCGAAAGGTACTCCCACGGATCCCGCACATGCGAGTGAGGAAAAGAGATGTTGGAAAATCAGATTCTGTTCAAATACATGTTTCTCACAAGAGAAAGTCTTGTTTGCTGCCAAAGAACCCTGAAACCCTGATTTGGCTGTTTCCATTCCCAGGCACTGAACTCCTTTGACTTGTCTATTGGCCCAAACCTTCCTAATAAAACAAGCCCTTCTTGCATGGACAGATGTCCAGCGAAATGTGTGGTGATTGTCCTTTCACAGTTCTGCCCCAGGCCAAGCAGACAAATAGTGGGCTCACCATGTACCCTTTGGCCAGGAGACCAAAAAATGAGCTGTCTGATAGGCCAAGCAGACACATAGGCAGCAGGATCACCATGTGCACTTGGACCTGGAGACAAACTCAGCTGTCTGATATGCCACATAGGCACCCGGTAAGCAGGTGCACCATGGGCTCTAGGACCTCAAAACCAACAACTCAGCTCTGTGCTCAAGCAAATAGGGATGTTGATAGCAGGCTATCCATGGGAAGTTGGTCCAATAGACCAAAAAATAAGCTGTGTGCTAGGCCACGTGGGCATGATGAATGAGGGTTCACCATATGCCCTTGGAACTGGAGACCAATAATTGAGCTGTCTAATAGTCCTACCAGACACCTGGACAGCAATTTCACTGTGTGCCAAAAGACCTGGAGACTAAGAATGCAGCTCTGTGCTAGGCCAAGAAGGCAACTAAACAGCAAGTTCAGCATGTTTCCTTGGAAACAGATCGTTCCTTCTCCCCAAAGTGCAGACCACTCTAACACTCAGCTTTCCAGCTGGCATGGGATTATGCGACCTCCAAACCTGCTCAGCATTGGACTGTTTTGTCCAATGCAGCCATGGAGATCTGCAAGCCTCCAAACTATGAGTCCTCCATCCCAGGACAGCACGGGACTAAGAAGCCACTGGGACACTAACTTGCCCCAAAAATCTATGGTAGTATGCTTTTCACCTTTGCAGAAAAGTGAGTATTCAAGTTTCTTCTTACTTTTGATCTCCTCAGCCTTCAGGTCCTTTTGGCCTGCTATCTGTACAATATTCATTTTGGGGGGAGTTCTCCCCCTAAGAAGAAAACTACACCATGCCCTAGGAGATGAAACAGTCCAGTGGTTTGAATACATTTATTGAAACTTATGGCACGAAATGAAGAAGGACAATTGGAGGAAATTGTGGAGGAGACCCAGGCCATGAAAACTGTGGAGTCATTGGCTGAGATCCTCCAGCTGAAGGAGAAGTGTTACATCCTCAAAGGAGAGGTGGAGGCCTTAAAGCAAGAAACCAAGCAGTGCACTGAGAGGCAGGCTCAGCTCCCTGATTTGGAGAGTTTCTTCATTCAAATGAAGGTCTTCCTGGACATTTCTGCCTTACATTCAGTGCCCAACTGTTAATGTTTGTGCACCCACCCACTATGGCATAGAAAGGGAGATGGGGAATATGAGTTCATCTCCCCAGTTGATGGTATGGTTTGAATTTGAAAAATAGGCAAATAAAGAATTTTAAATAAAAAAAATAAACAAAAATTATTATTTCTAAATAACTGATTTACAAAAGACAACCCATGGGCGATTGTAAAGGGAAGCCTGTCTTAATGTTGCTACTATCCCTTACTAACTATCACATTCTCCTGAAGTTGGGGTCTCCATGGCTCTAAGAATATGTTGGTTAAACATGCAGAGTTGACATTGAACATAACCTGCCTGTCCTCATCAAATTGTTCAGACATACTAATCTCTAGAACCAAAGCAGAGGACCAAAGTTTAGGAGCATTTTGATTGGAAGGAATAGACAATCCATGTGTCTGTTCACAGGTATTTCTGAATAAAGCATTGGCAGAGACAAATTTTTCAGATTTTTGCTAAATTTGAGGTTGACCCCTGATGTTATGGCTTCAGACTGTGGCCAAAAGTACAGCTGTTGATCCAGAACATATTTATCTGTGATGCAGTCCTTGGAAGAACAAATGCAACAAGACCATGCAAGAAGGGTAGAGCGACCTCAGAGTCAGGGTTTGATTCCTTGTATCTAGGTGAGTAGATTTGGGGTCAGAGCAGGAGGCAGAATGGTATGAGTGGCAAGGATGTGAGCTCCATTCTTACCAAAGAAGGAGTGCAGGGACTGGGGAGAAATGTGGGATTAACAATGGGTGCTTTAGGTGCATGGGTGTCTGCACAGAGTAAGGCTCAGTGGGAGAGAGGTGGGAAGAGATGCACCTTGGAGACTGTAGTGTCTGCTTGGGTATGAAGAATGGGGCCACTTCCAGGACTCAATACTGACCTTCTGATAAATTGGACACTGGGGGTCAGAATGGAGTTGGAAGATGAGATTCCTGGATGGCTCCTCCTGGGCTATGGTCCATCTTAGCTGCAGGGATGTGGAGTGGGAGTGTAGTTGTGGTGCAAAGGCCAGTGATCTGGTGTCTACATTTGACACCAACTGAGATTGTAGGGGAAGTGCCTAGAGCTGTGGCTCCTGGGCTGGGTTCAGTAATGACAGTGTGCTCATAGCACCTGGGCATACAGAGATGGGAACCATGAGGAAGTTTCTTCTGGGAGTTGAAATGAACTTCAAGGGACCTGCAATGTGGGAGACATGCAACCTTAAAATGGATGATGTCTGAGCTGATTTGAGGGTGATGCTTCTGGAGCCAATGTGGAGGCTGATAGAATCCAGGTCATGTAAGTGTAAGGGGGACATGGGTTGCTTATGTGTTCCTAGCACTCGGGAACTCCCATGATTAGCTTCTCAGACCATGATCACTGTACCAATGGTTCCACAAACATGAAGCCGCTGCATTGACTGGCACCCCAGAGTTGCTCACCCCTTCAGTCCTCATTCCTTCGTACCAAAAATGAGGGCAACTTTTGTAGGAGGTGATTGTGTGAGCAGGAGGCAGAAGAAGGCAGATTTGGGGATGGGATCTACAAGGGCAGGGACAGATGCAGTATAGAGGCAGAAGGGAAGAAGGAACAGTAGACAAATGTCCTTGCCACAGCCTTTCTCCCCAAAGCAAAATATCAGATTTGGGAAGGTAGTGTGTGAGATGACTCGCCCATATCCAGCCATTGCTGTCCCTTTGGGCTATAGGTCATCACAGGACAGCACCTGCCTATTCACAGATCAGCTACAGACCCATCCTGCCTCCTTCACTATTGCTTGACACCCAAAACATAGGGTTCTGGGGTCTTTAGGAGATATTAGAACTTCCATGACCTGGGGTGGGATTGCTTTACTTAGGGGTGTGCTGATAGGTAGAACACTACTACAGATAGGAAGGGAGGTACAGACACAGATTTATAGATTCACAGAAGCCTCAGGTATTTCAAAAGAGTTCTCAAAAAGTTAAACATAGAGCTATCCTACGACACAACAGTTGTACTACAGGGTATTTACCCGAAAGATAAAGATGTATTGAAAAGAAGTGTCGTATGTACCCCAGTTTTCCTAGAAGTAATGGCCACAATAGCCAAACTGTGGAAAGGGTCAAGGTCCCCTTCAACAGACGAATGGATAAAGAAGATGTGGTCCATATATACAATGGAATATTACTGAGCCATCAGAAAGGAAGAATACCCCATTTTTACACACACCTTGGAATATTTTTTTTTTTTCTTTTCAGTGTAACAGTATTCATTGTTTTTGCACCACACCCAGTGTTCCATGCAAACCGTGCCCTCTCTGATACCCACCACCTGGTACCTCCAACCTCCCAAACCCCGCCCATTCAAAGCCCTCAGATTGTTTTTCAGAGTCCATAGTCTCTCATGGTTCACATCTCCTTACAATTTCCCTCAACTCCCTTCTCCTCTCCATCTCCCCACGTCCTCCATGTTATTTGTTATACTCCACAAATAAGTGAAAGCATATGATAATTGACTCTCTCTGCTTGACTTATTTCACTCAGCATAATCTCTTCCAGTCCCATCCATGTTGCTACAAAAGTTGGGTATTCATCCTTTCTGATGGACGCATAATACTCCATAGTGTATATGGACCACATCTTCCTTATCCATTCGTCCATTGAAGGGCATCTTGGTTCTTTCCACAGTTTAGCGACCGTGGTCATTGTTGCTATAAACATTGGGGTACAGATGGCCCTTCTTTTCACTTCATCTGTATCTTTGGGGTAAATACCCAGTAGTGCAATTGCAGGGTCATAGGGAAGCTCTATTTTTAATTTCTTGAGGAATCTCCACACAGTTTCCCAAAGTGGCTGCAACAAATTGCGTTCCCACCAATAGTGTAAGAGGGTTCCCTTTTTCCACATCCTCTCCAACACACGTTGTTTTATGGCTTGCTAATTTTGGCCATTCTAACTGGTGTAAGGTGATATCTCAATGTAGTTTTAATTTGAATTTCTCTGATGGCTAGTGATGATGAACATTTTTTCATGTGTCTGATGGCATTTGTATGTCTTCATTGGAGAAGTGTCTGTTCATATCTTCTGCCCATTTTTTTATCTGATTGTCTGTTTTGTGTGTGTTGAGTTTGAGGTGTTCTTTATAGATCCTGGATATAAACCTTTTCTCTGTACTGTCATTTGCAAATATCTTCTCCCATTCCGTGGGTTGCCTCTTTGTTTTGTTAACTGTTTCCTTTGCTGTGCAGAAGCTTTTGATCTTGATGAAGTCCCAAAAGTTCATTTTGGCTTTTGTTTCCTTTGCCTTAGGAGACATATCTAGAAAGAAGTTGCTGTGGCTGATATCAAAGGGGTTACTGCCTATGTTCTCCTCTAGGATTCTGATGGATTCCTGTCTCACGTTGAGGTCTTTTATCCATTTTGAGTTTATCTTTGTATACAGTGTAAGAGAATGGTAGAGTTCCATTCCTCTACATATAGCTGTCCAGTTTTCCCAGCACCATTTATTGAAGAGACTGTCTTTTTTCCTCTGTATATTTTTTCCTGTATTGTCGGAGATTATTTGACCATACAGTTGAGGGTCCATACCTGGGCTCTATACTCTGTTCCACCGGTCTATGTGTCTGTTTTTACGCTATTGCCATGCTGTCTTGGTGATCACATCTTTATAATAAAGCTTGAAATCAGGTAACATGATGCCCCCAGTTTTATTTTTGTTTTTCAACATTTCCTTAGGGATTTGGGGTCCCTTCTGATTTCATACAAATTTTAGGATTATTTGCTCCAGCTCTTTGAAAACTACCCGTGGAATTTTGATTAGAATGGTATTAACATTATTGATTGCTCTAGGCAGTATAGACATTCTACCAATGTTTATTCTTCCGATCCAACAACATGGAATAGTCTTCCATCTTTTTGTGTCTTCTTCAATTTCTCTCATAAGTGTTCTGTAGTTCCTCGAGTACAGATCTATTACCTCTTTGATTAGGTTTATTCCCAGGTATCTTATGGTTCTTGGTGGTATAGTGAAGGGAATCGATTCTCCAATTTCCCTTTCTGTATTTTCATTGTTAGTGTATAAGAAAGCCACTGATTTCTGTACATTGACTTTGTATCCTGCCACGTTACTGAATTGCTGTATGAGTTCTAGTAGTTTGGGGGTGGAGTATTTTGGGTTTTCCATAAAGAATCATGCCATCTGCAAAGAGAGAGAGTTCTTTTTCATTGCATATTTGGATACCTTTTATTTTTCTTTGTTTTCTGATTGCTGTTGCTAGGACTTCGAATACTGTGTTGAACAAGAGTTGTGAGAGTGGGCATCCTTGTCATGTTCCTGATCTCAACGGGAAGTCTGCATGCTTTGTCCCATTGAGGATGATATTTGCTGTGGGTCTTCCATAGATAGATTTTATGAGGTTCAGGAATGTTCTCTCTATCCCTATACATTGAAGCGTTTTAATCAGGAACGGATGCTGGATTTTGTCAAATACTTTTTCTGCATCAATTGAGAAGACCATGTGGTTCTTCTCTCTTCTCATATTAATTTGTTCTATCACATTGATTGATTTGCGAATGTTAAAACATCCTTGCAGCCCAGGGATGAATCCCACCTGCTCAGGGTGGATAATCTTTTTAATGTGCTGTTGGATCCTGTTTGCTAAGATCTTGTTGAGAATCTTAGCATCCATATTCATCAGTGATATTGGTCTGAAATTCTCCTTTTTGGTAGGTTCATTGCCTGGTTTTGTGATCACGGTAATGCTGGCTTCATAAAAAGAGTCTGGAAGTTTTCCTTCTGCTTCAATTTTTTGAAACAGCTTCAGGAAAATAGGCGTTATTTCTTCTCTGAAAGTTTGGTAGAATTCCGCAGGGAATCCGTCAGGTCATGGGCTTTGTTTTTTGGGATGTTTTTGATCACTGCTTCAATCTCGTTACTAGATATCAGTCTATTCAGTTTGTCAATTTCTCCCTGGTTCAATTTTGGGAATTTATAGTTTTCCAGGAATGCATCCATTTCTTCTAGGTTGCTTAGCTTATTGGCATATAACTGTTGATAATAACTTTGGATGATTGTTTCTACTTACTTGGTGTTCATTGTGATCTCTTCTTTTTTCATTCATAATTTCATTAATTTGGGCTTTCTCTCTTTTCTTTTGGATTAGTGTGGCCAATGGTTTATCGATCTTTTTGACTCTTTCAAAAAAACAGCTTCTAGTTTCATTGATCTCTGCTCTAATCTTGATTATTTGCCTTTTTTGTGTGTGGAGTTGGTTTAATTTGTTGTTGATTCTCCAGTTCTTTAAGGTGTAGAGACAGCTGGTGTATTCTGAATTTTTCAATTTTTTTTGAGGGAGGCTTGGATGGCTTTGCTGTATCGCATAGGTTTTGGACTGAAGTGTCTTCATTCTAATTGGTTTTCCTGAATTGTTTCAGTTCTTCTTTGATCTCCTGGTTGATCCAAGCATTCTTAAGCAAGGTGGTCTTTAGCTTCCAGGTGTTTGAGTTCCTTCTGAACTTTTCCTTGTGATTGAGCTCCAGTTTCAAAGCATTGTGATCTGAGAATAGGCAGGGAATAATCTCAGTCTTTTTGTATTGGTTGTGTCCTGATTTGTGACCCAGTGTGATCTATTCTTAAGAAGGTTCTAAGTGCACTGGAAAAGAATGAGTATTCTGTTGTTTTAGGGTGGAATGTTTTGTGTATATCTATGAGGTCCATCTGGTCCAATCTGTCATTCAATGCTCTTTCTTTATTGATTTTCTGCTTTGATGACCTGTCTATTTCTGAGAGAGATGTGTTAAGATCTCCTACTATTAATATATTCATGTCGGTATGACTCTTTATCTTGATTAACAGTTTTCTTATGTAATTGGCTGCTCCCATATGGGGGCATAGATATTTAAAATTGTTGGATCATACTGGTGGATAGTCCCTTTAAGAATGATCTAGTGTCCTTGTGTATCTCTGACCACAGGCTTTGGTTTAAAATCTAATTTAGGGGCGCCTGGGTGGCTCAGTGGATTAAGCCGCTGCCTTCGGCTCAGGTCCTGATCTCAGAGTCCTGGGATCGAGCCCCGTGTCCGGCTCTCTGCTCGGCAGGGAGACTGCTTCCTCCTCTCTCTCTCTGCCTGCCTCTCTGCCTGCTTGTGATCTCTCTGTCAAATAAATAAAAATAAAATCTTAAAAAAATAAAATAAAATCTAATTTATCTGATATGAGAATCGCTACCCTGGCTTTCTTTTGAGGCCCATTGGCATGAAAGATATTTCTCCATCCCTTCACATTCGGTCTGGGTGTATCTTTAGGTTCAAAATGGGTCTCTTGTAGACAACTTATGGATGGGTCCTTTCATTGTATTCAATTTGCAAACCTGTGTCATTTTATGGGCACATTTAGGCCATTCACTTTGAGAGTGATTATTGATAGATATGTTTTTATTGATATCGTGTTACCTTTGAAGTCTTTCTTTCCGTAGATTGTCTCTATATTTCTGTTCAATGCTATTCTTAGGATTTCTTCTCTTCTATAAAACCCCCATTAATATTTCCTGCAGTGTCAGCTTGGTGGTTGCATAGTCTTTTAAGCCTTTTCGGTCTTGGAAACTCTTTATCCCTCCATCCACTTTGAATGTCAGTCTTGCTGGATAAAGTATTCTTGGCTGCATTTTCTTCTCATTTAGTGAGAATAAATCTTGCCAGCCCTTTCTGGCTTGCCAGGTCTCTGTGGACATGTCTGACGTTATTCTGATGGGCTTTCCTCTGTAAGTAAGGAGCCTCTTTGTCCTAGCGGCTTTCAAGAGATTGTACCTATAATTATGATTTTCAATTTTACTATCAGGTGCCTTGATATTTTTTTGGAATCTATAATCTTGGGTGGAGACCATTCGGCCTCTAGTACATGAACGCTAGTTCCATTCATGACATTGGGAAAATTTTTATCGAAAATTTTTTCCACTATATCTTCTAGATTTCTTTCTTTCTCCTCCCCTTCAGGGATTCTAATAATTCTGACGTTGGAACGTTTCATGGCATAATTTATTTCCCTTATTCTGTTTTTGTGGCTTCTAAGCTGTTCGTTCCAGGCTTCCTCCTGATACTTTCTCTCTATCTGTTTGTCCTCCAGATCACTAATTCTATCTTCTGTCTCAGTTAACCAAGCTTTTAGAAAATTTAGATTAGATTGGAACTCATTGAGAGCATTGTGAACCTCGTCCCTGGTGGCTTTCAGTTCTGCCCTAACATTGTGAACATCATTCCTGGTCGCTTTCAATTCTGCCCTAATCAATTCTGTTTGGTTGTCCATGGCTTTCTCCAACCTAGCTATTGCCTGGATAATTGTTAGCCTGAAATGTCTTTCTGACATATTGTCTATATTGATAGCCATTAGCTCTGTTTCCGAAGGCCCATCCTCTGTATTTTTCTTCTTTTGGGCATTCCTCCTCCTAGTCGTTTTGGTGAAAGATGGCTGAATGTATGTAGCTGGATGTATCGACTGTGGTGCACTTAAGGTGCACCCTGGAACACTTCTGAGCAATCAGGATTCCTCACCTTAAGGAGAGAATAAATAAAAGAAAAAGAAAAAAGAGAGAGAGAGAGAGAGAGAGAGAGACAGGAAAAAAAAGCGAAGATAAAAGAGAAGGTTCAGCCCACATGGGCCCCAAGGTAAGATTTATGAAGTATACAAACAAAAACAGACAAACCAAAGGTCTGATAAATGTATATGATAAGAGGGAAATATATATATATATATATATATATATACACACACACAAAGGAAGAACCTCATCAAAAAGAACCCCAAGTATAAGATTTATATACTATCAGGACAAACACAAAAACACAGAAACACTGGCAGAAGAAAAAGATGGGAGAGTGGTTACAAATTCTCAGTGTGGGCGAGGAAGTTTGTTTTGATTCCTCCTGGATGTATATTGATATCTTTGTTAAAGGACTCAACTTTCTTAAGATAAAAAGGAATTAAAAATTGGTTTACCTATAGGGGTAACATTGATTGGGGAAAGGGGATTACCTTAAAGTTTAACTCTTTATGAATATTAGAAAATAAAAATAAAAAAGGAATAAACTAGACTAAACTCAAATTTAAAAAAAAATTAAAAATAGAAATGCAAAAGAAAAACACAGGTGTATTTATCAAAAAATTCATGTTAGAAGGTTATTATGGAATTTGCTATACTTGACATCTCACTGTGATGGGAAATAGGTTAAAAATTATCTATATAAAAAAAAAATGAACCAGAATAGTGGGAACGAGTTAAAATTAAAAGTTGCATCTATAAAGAAGTGGTTGTTGTTCTCTTGTAGCCTTTTTTTTTTTTCTCTTTCCTGGTTGGTTTTCTGGGGGAAGGGCCTGCCACGTGGGTTTTCAGTCAAAGATGTTCCCAGAGTTAAGTCCTCCCTCCCCCCTCAAGGGGGTGGGCTCTGAGGAAACCGGTTTTTTCAGGCTTTTGTTCTCTGGAGGTTTTTGTTTGTTCACTTTTTTTTCTTGCCTTGACCACTTTTGATGGTTTTTGTGGGTTTAGAGGAAAGAAAATTATACCCTGACCTCCCTCTCAGAGAGAAGCCTCAGTCTGCTCCCCTGTGGGTGCTGCAGAGCCCAAATAAATTCCCCCTTGGCCGCTGGCAAAGCAGGTTCTGAGTCATGGTGCCTGGGGATGCAGGATCTTCTGCTTGTACCAAAAACCATGACAGCGGTGGCTGTCTGGGCAGCTCCAGACCGCCAGAGAGGTTCCAAGCAGTGATCGCACACTGAGATTTTCCTGCTGGCCCGGGCTGGGAGTGCCTGGTCTATCTGGGTCTAAGAGCATAGGCTTTGCATGCACCCCTCTCAGGGGAGGGTGTGGGTTGTGTGCCTCTCAGGCTCTGATAGCAGGCACAGGTGCGAGAGCACCAGGCTGGGCCTTCACGAACTTCTCTCAAGGGAGACTGTGGGGGCACATATGCATGTCTCAGGCTCTGATAGTATGGCGCAGGTCTAAGAGTGCCAGTCTGGGCCTTCGCACACCTTTCTCAGGAGAGGGTGAATGGCACACGCATCTCAGGCTCTGTTAGCAAGGCTCGGTGTTCTGCCATCTGGCAACGCTACCAGCCCCTCACAGGAACCGGGCCCCACGTGTTCTCAGGCGCACTGGTGGCTCAGGGACCAAGACTGGGTTTCTCTGCCACACTATTTCTGGCTCAGCGCCAGGAGAGGCTGTCCTGGTTCCGGGGACTTAAACGCCTGTCTCTAGCTACCCCAATTCCCACAATTTTCCCCCACAATCCTTTGCTCTTGTTGAGTGCTTTCAACCAGACTCCAAGTTAATGCCAGTCCCCAGATGCAGGGCACTCTCATATTAGGGGTATTACTTTCCAATCGGTCGCCTCTGCTGGCTCCCTCCCCCTTTTGTTTATCTTCCTATATCAGTACGACTTTCCCACTCTGCTTTACCTGCCCACTGGCGTCTTCTGCCCCTGTAGAGATCCAGACGTGTATAATTCTGATCTCAGGCTGATTTCACGGGTGATCGGAGTTCTTTGGTAGGTAATCAGCTCACTTTAGGGTACAGGTTGAAACAGCGCATCCTCCTACTTCCCTGCCATCTTGTCCTCCTCAATATGGTTTTGATTTGAATTTCTCTTATGGTAATGATGATGAACATTTTTTCATGTGTCTGTTCACCATTTGTATGACTTCTTAGGAAAAATGTCTGCTAATGCCTTCTGTCAATTTTTGATGAGATTATCTGTTTTTTCGGGGTTGAGTTAAAGGAGTTATTTATAGATCTTGGATAACATCCCTTTGTCTTTAGTGTCATTTGGGAATGACTTCTCCCATTCCGTGTGTTGTCTCTTTGTTTTGTTGACTCTTTCCTTTGCTGTGCAGAAGCTTTTGGTCTTGATAAAGTCCCAAAAGTTCATTATCACTTTTGTTTCCTTTGCCTTTGGAGACATGACCTTAAAGAAGTTGCTCTGGATGCTCTCAAAGAGAGCCTATGTTCTCCTCTAGGAGCCTATGTTCTCCTCTAGGATTTTGATAGATTCCTGCCTCACATTGAGGTCTTTTATCCATTTTAAGTTTACCTTTTGTATGAAGTAAGAGGATGGTCATGGTTAAACTTCATTCTATATATAGCAGTCCAATTTTCCCAGAACTATTTATTGAAGAGACTGTCTTTTTCCCACTGGATATTTTTTCCTGTTTTGTCTAAGATTATTTGACCACAGAGTTTGGGTCCACATCTAGACTCTCTCCTCTGTTCCACTGATCAATGTGTCTGTTTTTATGACAGTACTGCTGTCTTGGTGATCACAGCTTTGTAACAATTCTTGAGATCAGGCAATGTGATGACCCCAGTTTTGTTTTTCTTTTTCAACATTTCCTTAGCAATTTGGGTCTTTTCCAGTTCCATACAAATTTTAGGATTCTTTGTTCCAGCACTTTGAACATGCTGGTGGAATTTTGACTGGGATGGAATTAAAAGTATAGATTGCTCTGTGCAGTACAATGTTTTTTTCTTCCGATCCATGAACATGGGATGCTTTTCCATCTTTTTGTGTCTTTTCCAATTTCTTTCTTGAGTTTTCTTTAGTTCCTCAGGTACAGATCATTTACCTCTTTGGTTAAGTTTATTCCAACGTATTTTGGGCTTCTTGCTGCTATAGTAAATGAAATCAATTCTCTAATTTCCCTTTCTATATTTTCATGGATAGTGTAGAAGAAAGCAACTGATTTTGGTATATTGATTTTGTATCCTGCCACATTACTGAATTGCTGTATGAGTTCTAGTAGTTAGGGGTAGATTCCTTTGGACTTTCCATATAAAGTATCATGTCTTCTACAAAAAGAGTTTGACTACTCCTTTCCCAATTTGAGTACATTTTATTTCCTTTTGTTGTCTGATTGCTTTTTCTAGGACTTCTAGTTCTATGTTGAACAACAATGCCGAGACTGGGCATCGTTCTCGTGTTCCTGATTTCAAAGGGAAGTCTGTCAAATTTTCCCCATTGAGCATTATATTCACTGTGGACTTTTAATTGATAGATTGATGAAGTTGAGGAATGTTTCCTTTATCTGTATACTTTGAAGTGTTTTAATCAGGAATGGATGCTGTGTTTTGTCAACTGCTTTTTCTGCATCATTTTAGAGGACCATGTGGTTCTCTCTTCTCTTATTGATTTGTTCTATCACATGAATTGCTTTGCGAATATAGAACCATCCTTGCAATCCAGGGATGAATCCTACCTGGTCATGGTGGATAATCTTTTAAATGTACTGTTGGATCCTATTAGTTAGGATCTTGTTGAGAATTTTGGTGTCCACATTCATCAGGGATATTGGTCTGAAATTCTTTTTTTTTTGTTTGTTTGTTTTTGTTGTTGTTGTTGTTGTTGTTTTGTTTTTTGTTTGATGGGATATTTGCCTGGTTTGAGAACCAGGGTAATGCTAGCTTCATAGACTGAGATGGAAAGTTTTCATTCTCTTTCTATTTATCTATTTTTCTATTTATTTTCCTTCTGTTTTCTGTTTAACTAAAAAACCCCTTAAGCATTGGCATCGGGTCAACACAGTGAAAGTTCCCACAAATGCTAGTATGGAAAAATTTTAACTCATGTTTACTGTACTTCCGCAAAGGCCAGTCCTACTGGTAATGCCCAGAGGTCAAGACAAGGATTGTGAGTAACAAGCATCCATTTGGACACCATGCCTTATCTTGAGAGATGCCTGGTGCTGCTTGGGCTTATGGAGTTTATTGTACACTAAGTGGTACCTCAATAAACCTGGGGAGATAATGTCATCACCACTAAAAATCCGGTTCACAGGGCTGTAAGGGAACAAAAATCATACTCAGAATCTCTGTTACTGAGTCAGTAATAATTTCATCTAACAATAAATCTCACCTCTGATCAGGCTTTAGATTTCCCTCATGTCATTTGATCAAGCATGAGAAAAGAAAAGGCACCATCATGGTCTTTGTGTGCTATGTGAGGGAACAGAGACTTGAGGACTACATAGGCACAGCTAGCATATGAGAAACTTGGCACTGAAGTTTTGGTGACTTGATTCCAAACCCCACACACTTTCTCTCACATCTGCACTGCCTGGAAGGGGCTGTAAATTTCTACTCTGAGTGTGGCATCAATTGTGGCTTTAGTCCTTGCTCTGGAGCCTCCTGTGGGGAGTACATGTCAGATGAAGGACATCAGGCCTTGTCCCTGCTCAGCATTCAAGTACTTTTAGCATCCAATGGGTATTTCCCACACTGATGCTTTGCTGTTCCTCCTTCCCTCACTCCAAAACTATTTTGATTACAGGCAGTTTCAGAGATAATCCTCCCACAGTCTTCAAAGTCTGGAGTTCTGGAACAGTGCTCCTTGCTGTGGCAGTCAGGCCCTAGGGTAGTCACATTGCACACCCACGTGTGGAAGGAGTTGAGGAAAATTCACTCCAAACTTCCCCTATTGGGATCCAACATTTCATCTCACATAATGTTGTCATAAGTGGAAATGCACTTCCCTTGTGTATAATCTGTCTTCTTCACCTGGGGCAGCCATGGTTTCTGTGTGATTACCAGAAGACACTAACTTATCAAAAAAAAAAAAAAAAAAAAAAAAAGAAAAGATGTTCTTAAGGGATTGAACATTAAGGTGGGCACCTGGTTTCCTTCTGAAGAGGAAGAAAGAATAGGCTATGTGTTGCGAGTTGGAGGAAGAAAAACTCAGCAATGGGAAAGGAAAAGCACCACTTAGGTTTCTCCCAAAGTGACCACTTTAAATAGCCTCTCACTGTGTTATGTGGACCTTTTTAAGGAAGCAAAATTAAGTCATCATTTTGGATAAATATAAATATAAAATGAGACAGATTATGGATTGAAGTTTCCTTTTTGACTATATATATATATATATATATATATATATATATATATATATATGTATGTATATATGTATATATATATATATTGCATTTGAGTGGACTTTGTTTGCCCTGTCAGTGTCAATAGTGTCAATGTTTCCCTCCACAAAGCAAAGTTCGAGACAGCTAGACTCCAGAAACTCCTAGAAATCCATAAACTCCAGATTATCATTCCCATGCCATAAACAGGGAGGCTCTAAGGATCAAGAGAGTTACCTGATGGATTCTATGGATGAATGCAGCCTTCAGAGCCAAGGATTGGGCCTCATGAAGAAAAATATTCCTGAGGGTATAAGGAAGACACTAGGCACATCAGACCATGGGGTAGATGAAGGGTCTAAGGTTTTAAGATCAGAAGACTCGGTAGTGTCCTCACTTCCTGATACCGCTGATCTGGGAAGGAAATATCTGCACGAGTAGCAGAAGACTTAAAGCCAGCAAGATTTTGGTGATCATGTGCATCTGACTCGGCTGCTTGAGGGACAAGTGTGGAAGGAATTGCACAGAACACCTGTGTGGCTCATTGGATGCAGTGAGACTGCAATGGCTGGGAGCTACTCCCTGATCAGGAAGTATACAGGTTGGGTGCCTGTGCATGTGAAAGCATTCTGCTAAGCAGTTACTTAGTCCTCTGGCCCAGGCATGTTTGTAGGGGGCAGCTCAGGACATAGACAGAGCTAACTCAGCAAGTCCTGGATCAGCCAAACCACAAGCTATGTCAAGTTCCTCGGGGGTGGTGGCCTGGGTCTTGACAGATTGGGGAAGACAGAGCTGTGGGTACAAGGGAAATAGACTGAGAGCTAACTTCTCAGGATTTGAGTAGAGCTCTGGAGGGCAATTGACCCGAGACTTCAAACCTTAATTTGCTGGCCTGGACTCTTCACAGTCTACTTCAAAGGAGCAGAGACTCTCAGTGCTGGAATGAAATAGTGGGGCACATCAAACTATACACCTTCGTTTTATTTATTTATTTATTTATTTATTTATTTATTTACTTAGATTCTATTTATTTATTTGACAGAGAGAAGGACACAGAGAGAGAGAGAGAGAGCATAAGCACCAGAGCAGGAGAGGGAGAAGCAGACTCTCCACTGAGCAGGGAGCCCAATGTGGGACTCCATCCCGGGACCCTGGGATCAAGACCTGAGCTGAAGGCAAATGCTTAATGACTGAGCCACCCAGGTACCTCTATACATTTTCTTTGTAGAAAAGAGAAGACTTGGCTCTATTTTAATACATAAGAGGAGAATTATTGGATGATATGATTGTTCTATATCCATTTTTTAAGTATTCTTTACCCCCAATGTGGGGCTCAACCTCATGACCCCAAGATCAAGAGTCACTCACCCTTCTGACTGCATCAGCCAGGTGCCCCTATGTTTAATTTTTTTTTGAGAAAACTTGACACTTTTTACAATAGTGGCTGAACCCATTTACAGTCCTACCAACAGAGCCCATTTACAGTCCCACCAATAGAGCATAGTTGCCTTTCCTCCACATTTTAGCCAAAATTCTTGTTTGGTCTTCTGGATACTAGTCATTCTGACAGGTGAAAGGCGACAGGTGACATTATTTTGGGCTTTGATTTGCATTTCCCTGGTGGTGATCATCTCTTCATGTATTTTTTGCCCCTCTGTGTGTTTTCTTTGGAAAGATATCTAGTCTGAACTCTGCTCATCTTGTAACTGCTATCTGTTTTTGTGTGATTGAGTTGTATGAGTTCTTCAATATTGTGGATATGATACATTTATCAGTTAGGTAGCTTGCAAATATTTTCTCCTCTTCAGTATGTTGTCTGTTCAATGTGTTGATGACTGTAAATTTCCATTGTTGCACAGAAGGCTTTTATTTAAATGCAGGCCTAGTTGTTTATTTTTCATTGTAGCCTTTGCTTCTGATGTCAAATCCAAAAATCAGTGTCAAGAAGGATCTCAAGAAACATTCTTCCAAAAAAAAAAAATTGTGTTAAGGGGATGAATGAATAGATCTATCCTGAAACCTCTGTGCCCCATAGTTTTAATAGGTCCTTGACTGGTTCAGTCAGCACAACTTCTGACTCTAGATCTCAGAATCTGGAGTTCAAATTTGGTCATGGAGCTTCTTATAAAAAGGCAGTGGTGTTAATAACATTCTGCCCAATATCCAGCTAAGTATTTTATGGGTGTAGCTGTTTTGTTGAAGTCCTTGCCACATTGTGACTTCATTATTGTGGAACAGGTGAGAGAGACATTCAGTCGCATTGTTTTACTTGAGGTTGCCCAGTGTTTCCAAAGCTACTTATGGTGAAGACGATTGCTTCCCCATTTTACATTCTTGGAGCTTTTGTTGTAAATCATTTGACTACATATGTGTGGCTTTTTTTCCTGGGTTTTCTACTCTGTTCCATTGATTTGTGTCTGTCTGTAAGCCGAAGACATACTATTTTCATTTCTACAACTTTTTGATACACTTTGGATTTAGACATCATGATGTCTCCAGGTTTGTTTTTTTCTCCAGATGACTTTGGCTATTCGGGGCCTTCTGTGGTATTATTTACTTTGTAGGATTATTGGTTTTATTTCTAAAAATGCCATTAGATCTTGATGGGGTTTGCACTGAATATTTATATTGCTTTATGCATCGTGGACCTTTGCATTACATATATTCTAGAACTCCATTAGCATGGGATGTCTCCAGACTTAATTCTGTCTTCCTCAAATTCTTTCATTAATGATTTAACTTTTCAGTATGCAGGTCTTTCACCTCCAGGTGAAAATAATTCCTGTGTATTTTATTCTTTTTGAGTGATTATCAACTAAAAATTATTTTCTTAATTTCTGTTCTTGATAGCATGTTATTTGTGTATAGAGATGAAAATCATTTTTGTATATAGAATCTGTGTCCTTAAGTTTAGGACTTAATCCATCTGTTGCTTCTACAAGGATTTTTGTAGAGTCATTAAGGGATCAATATATGACACCATCTTCTCCTAATAAGTAAAAAATGAGCTGGGAATATAAGTTGATGTCTTCTAACTGGGAAAAGAGGATACAGATACACTGAGTGATAGTTTTCAAATTGTCTAAAATGTTTTATGGTTAGTGTAAGCAAAGGAATCCATAAATATGGCTTGTTTTCTTTTACTGCTTTCTTTCAACCAGATATACAGAGCTGTGGTGTGGACCAGTTATTTCCCACACTATCCCACCATACACCCTGTGACTGTGGGAAGCATCCACCATTCTCCCTGGAGAATTCTATCCTGGAACCCATGGACTGACTCAGCTACTCAGAAAATATTTCTTGAAATAGTGCATTTGGGGAAAAGCCCATTTTCCACAGATTTCCTAGAAGATACACTCAAAAACATTGAATTTTATGGAAATGTTTTGATCTTTCTGTGAATCCTTGAAGATGCCGAACTTTGACTGTGGCTTGTGTTGCAGACAGATAAGGGAACTCCTGCAATGACTCCTGTGGCCACCAGAGGGGTGTTTGTGCTCTTAACAAGGACATGGACACTGCTCTACCTCCACAGAAGATACAAGTTAACCTCCTTTTGGACTTCCTTCACAATCTCAGAGAATTTCTTCAAGGAGAGAATACATATTATTCTACAGATCCTTGCGGATCTATTGACAACTCCCTACAAGTGACCACCTAAGGTACTACAGTGACTTAACCGCATCCGTTCTTAAAACTACCAATACATAAAATTATGAATGATTGAATGAAGGTCCGTGGACCCTCCTTTCAGGAAGACAGAAAATGAACCTCAAATGGGTCACAGATCTAAATTCAAGAGCCAAAACTATAAACCTCAGAGAAGGAAGCCTAAGAAGAAATCTTCACTGACCTTAGCTTTGGCATCTGTTTCTTAAGGACGACACCAGAATCAACAAGTGGAAGAACAGGTACATGGGTGAATTGGTCACTGACATGAATGCCTTTCCTCTGGACTCCACATGTGTTCCCAGGCAACAGGCAGGAACTGTACAAGTCATTTCTTTCTACATTCCACTTAGCAGTACCCATTACATTCTCCAATTTAGGGATGGGGTCTGTAGCTTCAGAGCCATGCTTGGGGCTACCCAGCTACAAAGAGGCTGAGGAGGGGCCTGAACTGCTGTCTCTCTGACATTGGACTCTGTGTTCCTTGCACCTGGAACTCAAGAGGTGCACAAAGCTCCACATCCAATGCCCAGGCCTGGAGACATCACTGATTTCAAGGTGCAGTGGTGCCAACTCTGACTGGGGCTTGTCCTATGTTTGTTGTCTGATGATGCTGTGCCTTGGCACTGAGGACTCTCCCAGTACCAGCCAGCCATTTTCTGGGTAGTAGTAGGTTTCTCTCTCGGTACAAAGGCTCATGTAACCTCAGAGTTGAGAAGTCTCTTCTGAAACATCTGGATGCAACCTTCTTGTGAGGCTGGGCCCACAATGCTAGCAAGCCCTCGGTTCAAATCCTGCCTGTAACTCAATGTGGAGCATGGAAAGTGGCAGTTTCTTAAAGCTTTGGTTTCCCTCTTTGTCAAACAGAGACAGCATTTTTAACTTCCTCCAGGAATTGTTAGGGCGGTTGACTGACATGATTCATGCTCTAAAAAGATACTCAGTAATCCATAGCTTTACCTGCTAAAAATGGCCCACAGGGAGCACATTTCTGTCATGGGCTCTGGGTCTCTGCCTTACTGTGTCCCTTCAGCCTGCCAATCCAGGCTCCCCTGACTCAGTTGTCCTTCCAGGAAGACTTCATACCCTCCAGTATGGGATTCCACAACACTGGTGCTCATCCATCAGACCCAGGCCAGCCTTGGGACAGGAGGTTACCTGGAGCTTGTGTCCTGGACAGGGATAATCCTCAGTGTGGATACTGGCAGGCTGGAGCCCCCTGAACTTTCATCCGTTTTTGGAACAAATATGGGTGTACCTTGTGATGGGGCTCTTTCTCCCCAAAGCAGGGAAATTAGCTGCCCTCCATTCCATTACAACTGTCCCACATTTCCCCCACTGTGTAATCATTGGTACAAAGAATCTTAGGCCTCCTTGGCTTCCTGGGTCCCACTGCCATTCCGTGGTTGGGGTTGAAAGTATTTTATGGATGCCATTTTGGTTTCTAATGGACCTATTGGTAGGAGAAAGCCTGGCCACTCCCTATAAGCCAACACAAACCCCGTGCCACTGGCCAATATGGCAGTACCTGGCCCATGGCACTTCTTCCCCTAATGCCCAGAGCACTCCTTTGTCACTGAGTCCCACTCACTGGTGTTTCTCTCTCTTCCTGCAAGGAGAGGCCCAATTGTCCTCTCTATGAGGATACATTCTGTGCCTGGTTATCTCCATGCTATGGCAGAGAAGATAGGAATTTATGATGATGGCCTCTAATAGAGCATCAGATCAAGTGGACTCCCTCTTACTGACTTTGGGAGAGGAGAGTGGTCTCATCAGAAAGCAAAGCCCCCTCTCTCCGACAAGCTTAACTTGAGGGATACCAAGGTTGGGGTTGGCAGGGTCAGGGATCACAGCTAGAAGATCCTGAATGGTGTGGATGAACTATGTCCAGTGTCAAAGCCCCTGTTTGAGGCTCAGTCCATCCTGCAGCTTCAATGAGCAGCCAGTGTACTTTGTAAAGGCCTGTCTTGCTCACACAACTTAAGGGGTTCTTGCTGTTGCCACTAAAACTACATCTGGATAAACACTTGTCTGTAACCCACTGACCTGCACTGTCTTTGGATGTTCCTCCCTGAGAGGATGGGGTTCAGCCAAGAAGTACAGGGAGCAAGCTGAGAGGTGTGGCCTGGCCTGCACCCCTCTGCTGGCATGGAGCAGGGTCTGGTTGCTCTAGTTAGCATCTGAGTTAAGGAGCACGAGGGGCTGAAGTGCCTTGAGCATGTCACCAATCAGGGCATGGGTGAGGTGTGTTCCAGGACACAAGGCAGATAAGCTTGTGGGAGAGGACCTATGAAGGGGACTTTTGGGAAGGCTCTTCCATGCTCTGTGGTCACTCCCAATACCCTGATGGCATCACTGTTGGCTTGTCCTCCTCATGATTTCTGTTCTCATCTATAGAATCTGGGATCCCTCCTTTCCAAAGCAATGTTTCTCCTTAATAAACAGAGCATAGAAGAGCCAGCAGCCAGTCCCCCAAAAAATGTGGTTAAATTTTTTTCCAGTATTGTTGTTTATAGGAATCATTTGTAGAGTAACAGAGATTCATGGCACAGACATGCTTATCACTTACATTATGAGAGTCAAATAATTGGAAATGTCTTAGTTTTTCAACAGATGGGGCTACTGACTGCTGTCACTGTGAATGCCCAAGGGGACAGCAGCGACAGTGCCTGTCCACTGTGAGGGCATCAGGTAGAAGAAGAGTGCAGCCCTGCCCCACTCTATCACAGACATGTGCATGCGTGTGCACACAGACACAAACACTACACTTAGAGGGAAAGGCAGGGAAGATGGACACCATGTGTTATGGGTGATTATTTCTTGGTAGAAGGAACGTGCCTTCTCTTTTCATATTTAAATCATTATTTACTACATAAACATAATCTGGATAAAAACTAAGGAAATATTTACTTCATTACCTAAATTTGTTAGCAATAAATGATAATATTTAAGATATGATTTTAATATTTTATAACATGCTCATTAGAATAGTTTAAACATAGTCTATCTAGGAAAATGAAAGAATTGGAAGTGGTTCACGGACCCACACATTTCTCTTGTGCTTTCTGCTTTTCAAGGCATCCTTATGAAAGGGAACCCTATCACAGAGAATGAAAATAGTTCATTTTGGGGCTTCACGTGAGCTTTGTTCATTCAGGAACATTCCCATGTAATAAAATGTTATTTGTATAATTTTTTTTTAAAAATGTGAATCACTCTTATTTTCTGCAGACAGACAGAAAAAGCCATATTGTAAAATTCCAGGCACATGAAAATCCATGACTAGGTAAAGTATGTACCAGAGACAGAGAGAAGAGCATACGTTGCAGGGACTGGGGTGAGGGAATGAGCAGTGAGCAATGAGTAGCACAGGTGTCTTTGTGATGGAAATGATGTAGAAGTAAATGGTTGTGCCAAACTCTGAATGTACCTAATGAGACATCCATATAACATTGAAAAGGCTCTGAGTTAAATTTTATGTAGACTCAAATTGTACTTTATTTATTTATTTATTTATTTATTTTAAAATTTATTTATTTATTTTGACAGAGAGAGATCACAAGTAGGCAGAGAGGCAGGCAGAGATTGAAGGGAAAACGGGCTCCACACTGAGCAGAGAGCTCGATGTGGGGCCTGATCCCAGGACCCAGAGACCATGACCTGAGCTGAAGGTAGAGGCTTTACTGCACCCAGGCCCCCAAATTCTACTTATTTAATGAGAAAAGTCTATTAAGTCATTATACAGGTGTATATAAAACACAAATATTACAAAGAAGGCAATGACAGGGGAGGGAAAGGCATTTTTGTGGGCTGCATCCTGCACCAGCTGAAGCTCAGGGGATGAGGCTGGTTGCTCCGCTGAGGCAGCTGGTGGTTCAGGCTGTTTAGGAACTCCAGGAGCAGGGGCAGGACCCTGCTGGACCTCCAGGTCAGGAAAGGGGCTGCTGGATCTCCCATCTCAGGAGCGTGAATTAGAGCCCTGTCTACCACCTGCACTGGCCCCAACAGAGCAGGTGAAGTCACTGCTCTTCCTGACTGGTGAGCAACAGCAGCAGGGATGGTGTGGACCAGCTCAGGCTCCAAAGATGCGGCAGGTGCCAGACTGGGTGTTGGGACAGGTTCCTGAGGTGGACCAGGATCATGCTCTGGGGCTGGTGCTGTAGCTCCAAGAAGGGAAAGGATCATCAGCATGATTGACTTCCCTTTTGCCTTATAAATAAAAGAAACCTTTTCCACCACTCAATATGGTCTGCATTCAAGACATAATCCTTGGAGTGTCTCCCCAACTGAAGCCCATAGGGACAGGGATCTGATACTACTCACTCCTCTCAGACCAATAATAATCTATGGAGGCTTACTCAGTATGGCCCACACTGTCTACTCCTCAGGCCCACATCAGTCACCCCCAGTCCGCCTCACCCACAGCCTCTGGCTTCGTGAGCTCAAGGTGTTGCAGGTGTGAGAGCAGAAGCTGGGCACGATGCTCCAGGTCTGAGCCTGGCATATTGAGCCCCATATATGCCAGCAGCATATTCAGGATGAGAAATTATTGGGACTGGAAAAAATCCCCAGAATATTGTTCCAGCCATGTGCTCAATATGGAATAGATGTCCCTGGGGACAAGTAGGAAGGCAGAGAAGTCAGAGGACAGGGCACCCATCCAAACCAATATCCCAGGGAACCCCTGTGGGAACCTGGGCCCTGTATTTCCAGATCCTGTCAGAGACCAGTCCTATTCCTTCTCCACCTGTTATTTGTCAGTCCTGCCCAGGACAGGCCCGGTCACAGATGGCAGGCTGGCAAAAAGGCATTATGAGTGTGAGTTCTTGATAAATGTTGTGAGCATTTCTGTCCTGAGGGGAGCTGGACACACTCCTCAGTCTGTCTCCTTGTCCACTTACAACTTGAATTCAACTGCATGTGCCCATGTAGGGGTGGTGTCTGGCCTCACTGCATACACCACTGAGTCTGCACACACCATTTACCCTCACTGCACACACCACTGCTCTGTAAAGATCCAAACAAGGAGGGAACAAAAGTACTCTGTCTCTAGCCAGGCTTTCCCGGCACCCTCCCAATACCTCAAACTTTGCATCCTGTGCACATGTGCTGCCTTATGCACTAGGTTCCATGAGTGGGTCTCCTCCCACTGACACTAATCTCCCACAGGCCGTGGGTTGTATGGTCCCTGACCTCTCACGGGGTCTCCTGAGCACCCCTTGAACACCCAGTGTCCAAGTTCTAACAGACATCTGTGTGACAGTTCCTAAATCCTCCATTCAGAGTCCTCTAATTGGGGTAGAGATAGGCCTGGGAGGGGGCAGGGATGGAGAGTGACCATCTTAGGGGCTGAAGCTGTCCTCCATCCCAATATGCTTTTCCACAGTGCTCAGACACCAACCACATCTCCCCAGTACACTTTCTCATTTTCCAGAAAAATCTCTTAGACATTTACCCTAAAGAAGGAATAACAAATGTGTGGATGAAGGTCCAGCAGGCCCTCTAATTCACAGTACCTCACTATCCTGGTGGAGAGGGAAGTCCCTCCTACATCAGCTAAAACTCACTCACACATTCCACTTCTGAGCTCTGCTGACTTCATTATAGCTGGAGAAAATGCACCCATATATAGAGGAGGCCAGGGAGCATCACATGAAATGTCCTGTGGATGCTACCTCTCATCGTCTGAGCCCTGACTAGTCTGAAGCCCTGGGGTGCTGTCTGTTCTGTGTGGGGTTCATATTTAGCTCCTATATAAATGCCTTCACTGAGTGGGGATTCCTGAATTCTTGATGAATGAAAGGGCCCCAATGAGCCCATTACAGATATCTGAGTGGGCCTGCCCCCTGCTCACACCCAGGTATCCCTGCTCTGGATTCACCCAGACACAGACTCAAGATGGAGTCTCAGATCTCCCTTTCAATGGCAAAACAGCCCAGCTCAAGACCATAGTGATAGTGAGGGATTAGGCAGAGGTTTCGTCATGTGGAGCAGAAGAATGCTCAAATAATGTGACCACAGGCCCTCTAGCGGAGTATTCCACAGGAGCAGACACCCAGGTATACTTTCCTTACAAGTCGCCACTGATTCCCTATCATAACTGTGCCCCAGTTAAGAGCAAACTGAGGCTTGGGGAAGTTTGGAGACATGCCAAAGTCTCACAACCAGTCATTGGCCAAATCACACTTGGCAGTTAGGGTCAGGGTGCTCACCTTGCAAATAGGAGATCCAGCACCTCTTGGGTGGTGGCAAAGGCTTGGTATGTGCCCAGGAACATGTAGACAGAGTTTAGATCTTTTCTTAGGAAGGCAGGTGGCAGTTGTTTTATTTCTGTCTCCAGCGTGTTGGCCCAGTTGGTAAATAGCACAGAGGTCTCATGTCTATTTCTGATTGAGCTATTTTTACCCTGAGGTGAATCAGAGGAGACAGGAGTCTGTGCTATAGCCACCAGGAGAATTGGTTGTTGGAGGGCAGACTGATCCCGCAGATCTCAGTGGCTTATGGCAAGAGGTGGGACAAGAGAGCCCACAGTCTTAAAAAGAATAAGGTGACTCAGTGTTTCATTGGGCTAATCATAAGGCTCTTGGTTTTGGTTCAGGTCATGTTCTCAGTGTCCTGAGACTGAGATCCTTATAAATCTGTGCACAAAGGGCAGCGTCTGCTTGAGGACTCTGTCTCTCCCTCTGCTTCTCACCACTCTCTCCTTGCCTCTCTCTCAAATCTGTCAATCAACCAATCAATTTATTAACCTTTAAGGAAAAAGAAAAAAAAAAGGTTTTTGGCATCCATATAAAGAATTGAAGTAAATGATGTCTGAACTGATAGTATCTCAGGCCACCTTTTAAGCTGAGTACTGAAAGGAGTACCCTGGATGAATGGCATGAATCCTGTGATTTCTTTCTTTTTATTTATTTTTTTATTTCTTTTCAGTGTAACCGAATTCATTGTTTACGCACAACACCCAGTGATCCATGCAATACATGTCCTCTATAATACCTACCACCTTGTTCCCCCAACCTCCAGCCCCTCACCCCTTCAAAACCCTCAGATTGTTTTTCAGAGTCCATAGTCTCTCATGGTTCATCTACCCTTGGAATTTCACTAAACTTCATTTTCTCCCATCTCCCAATGTCCTCCAAGTTATTTGTTTTGCTCCACAATAAATGAAACCATATGATAATTGACTCTCTCTGCTTGACATATTTCACTCAGCATAATCTCTTCCAGTCCCGTCCATGTTGCTACAAAAGTTGGGGATTCATCCTTTCTGATGGACGCATAATACTCCATAGTGTATATGGACCACATCTTCTTTATCCATTCGTCCGTTGAAGGGCATCTTGGTTCTTTCCACAGTTTGGTGACTGTGGCCATCACGGCTATAAACATTAGGGTGTAGATGGCCCTTCTGTTCACTATATCTGTATCTTTGGGGTAAATACCCAGTAGTGCAATTTGAGAGTCATAGGGAAGCTCTATTTTTAATTTCTTGTGGAATCTCTGCACTGTTCTCCAAAGGGGCTGCACCAACTTGCATTCCCACCAACAGTGTAAGAGGGTTCCCCTGTCTCCACATCCTCTCCAACACACGTTGTTTCCTGTCTTGCTAATTTTGGCCATTCTAACTGGTGTAAAGTGGTATCTCAATTTGGTTTTAATTTGAATCTCCCTGATGGCTAGTGATGATGAACATTTTTTCATGTCTGATAGCATTTGTATGTCTTCATTGGAGAAGTGTCTGTTCATGTCTTCTGCCCATTTTTTGACATGATTATCACTTTTGTGTGTGTTGAGTTTGAGAAGTTCTTTATAGATCCTGGATATAAATCTTTGTCTGTACTGTCATTGGCAAATATCTTCTCCTATTCCGTGGGTTGCCTCTTTGTTTTCTTGACTGTTTCCTTTGCTGTGCAGAAGCTTTTGATTTTGATGAAGTCCCAAAAGTTTATTTTGGCTTTTGTTTCCTTTGCCTTTGGAGACATATCTTGAAAGAAGTTCCTGTGGCTGATATCGTAGTGGTTACTGCCTATGTTCTTCTCTAGGATTATGATGGATTCCTGTCTCAAGTTGAGGTCTTTTATCCATTTTGAGTTTATCTTTGTGTATCGTCTAAGAGAAAGGTCAAGTTTCATTCTTCTACATATAGCTGTCCAATTTTCCCAGCACCATTTATTGAAGAGACTTTTTTTTTCCACTGCATATTTTTCCTGTTGTTTTTTTTTTTACATTTTAAAAAAATATTTTTATTATGTTCCATTAGGCAACATTAGTTTTTGATGTAGTGTTCAATTATTCATTTGTTGTGTATAACACCCACTCCTATCACAATACATTTCATCCTTAATAGTCATCACCAAGTTAACCCCCTCTCCCTTCTGTAACCCTCAGTTTGGTTCCCGGAATTCAGAGCTTTCCATGGTTTTTCTCCCCCCTCTGATTTTTCCCATTCAGTTTTTCATTCCTTCCACTGTGTCCCCTGTGCTATTCCTTATGTTCCACATATGAGTAAAACCATATGATAATTATCTTTCTCTGCTTGACTTATTTCACTACCATATTCCGTCCATGCCCTCCCATCCAGTTCCTCCAAAGGACAAATGGTGGTTATTCATTCTTTCTGATGGCTAAGTAATATTCCATTGTATACATAAACCACATCTTTATAGATTTTTCTGTTGAAGGTTATCTTGGCTCCTTCCACTGTTTGGCTATAATAGACATTTCTGCTATGAACATTGGGGTACATGTGACTTTTTAAAAATTAATTAAAGTATTTTTTATCTTTTTTTTTAATTTATTTTCAGCATAACAGTATTCATTGTTTTTGTACCACACCCACTGCTCCACGCAGTCCATGCCCTCTTTAATACCCACCACCTGGTTCCCCCAACCTCCCACCCCCCCACCTCTTCAAACCCTTCAGATTGTTTTTCAGAGTCCATAGTCTCTCATTGTTCACCTCCCCTTCCAATTTCCCCCAACTCCCTTCTCCTAACTCCCCATATGCCTTTAAAAAAAAAAATTATCTTTGAGGTAAATACTTAGCAGTGCAATCACTGGGTTGTATGGTAGCTCTAATTTTAGCATCTTGAGGAGCCCCTATACTGTTTTCCAGTTAGCTGTGCCAGCTTACATTCCCACCAACAGTGTAAGAGTTTCCCCCTTCTCCACATCCTTATCAACATTTATTGTTTCTTGTTTTGTTAATTTTTGCCATTCTAACTGGTGTGAGGTGGTATCTAACTGTACTTTTGATTTATATTTCCCTGATAGTGATGTTGAAAACTTTTTCATGTGTCTGTTAGACATTTCTATGTCTTCTTTGGAGAACGGTCTGTTAATGTCTTCTACCCATTTATTGACTGGATTATTTGATTTTTGGGTGTTGAGTATTGGCACAAAAAGAGACACAATGATCAGAGGAACAGAAGATAGACCCCATAGATGGACTCTCAACTAATCTTTAACAAATCAGGAGAGAATATCTAATGGAAAAAAAAGTCCCTTCAATAAAATAACATATAATTAAAATTAAATAAAATGAAATGAAATGAAATAAAATAAAATAAAATAAAATAAAATAAAATTCAATACAGTACTTTGGACTCCAAGAAACAAACTGAAGGTTATGGAGGGGAGGGAGTAGGGGGTTGTATGAGCCTGGTGGTGGGTATTATGGAGTACACATATTGCATGGATCACTAGGTGAGGTGCATAAACGATGAATTCTGGAACATTGAAAATAAATTTAAAAAATAATGTATCATGTAATCTATGAAAAAATAAACAAAATAAAATAAAATAAAATAGAGAAGAGACTGCCAATTTTATTTAATTATTTATTATTTCTCTGCCAGAAGAATAAAACTGGATCATTGTCCTATACAATACACAAAAATAAACACAAAATGAATGAAAGACCTAAATGTGAGAGAAGAGTCCATCAAAATCCTAGAGAGAACATAGGCAAATAACTTCTTTGACATTGGCCACAGTGACTTCTTTCAAGACATGTCTCCAAAGGCAAGGGAAACAACAAAAATGAACTTTTGTGACTTCATCAAGATAAAAACCATTGCACAGCAAAGGAAATAGTCAACAAAACTAAAAGGCAACGGACAGGGACGCCTGGGTGGCTCAATTGGTTAAGTGGCTGCCTTCGGCTCGGGTCATGATCCCAGCATCCTGGGATCGAGTCCCACATCGGGCTCCTTGCTTGGCAGGGAGCCTGCTTCTCCCTCTGCCTCTGTCTGCTTCTCTGTCTGCCTGTGCTCGCTCACTCTCTCTCCCTCTGTCTCTGACAAATAAATAAATAAAATCTTAAGAGGCAACTGACAGAATGGGAGAGGATTTGTAAATCACAGAAAAGTGGTGGTATCAGAAATCTTTAGGGAACTTTTAAAACTCATCACCCAGAAAAATTAATAATCCAGGAAATGTTTTTGTTTGTTTGCTACTTAAATACTCTATTGTGTAATATAAGCATAGAATTATTTATTTATTTACATATTTGTTTAGGTTTTCATTAGTATGGAATATCCTATTCAATCATTTCAGTTTCAGTCTATGCACACAGTTATGTCTGATATTTGTGTCTTACAGATAATGTAGTTTGGTTCTTGTTTTCATTTTGACCACTTAACAACTGTATTTTGATTGAAAACTTACTACATTTGCTTGTAAAGAAATGATTGTTATGCAAATACCTACTATTGCCATCTTATTAATTGTTTTCTGGCTGTTTGATAGGTCATCTGTTCTTTTATTTCTCTTTTACTAAATTCCTTTATGATTTTTAAAATTTTTTTATCATTTTTTAAATTTATTTTCAGCATAACAGTGTTCATTGTTTTTGTACAACACCCAGTGCTCCATGCAGTCCATGCCCTCTCTAATACCCACCACGTGGTTCCCCCTACCTCTTCAAACCCTTCAGACTGTTTTTCAGAGTCCATAGACTCGCATTGTTCACCTCCCCTTCCAATTTCCCCCAACTGCCTTCTCCTAACTCCCCATGTCCTCCATGGTATTTGTTATGCTCCATAAATAAGTGAAACCATATGATAATTGACTCTCTCTGCTTGACTTATTTCACTCAGTATAATCTCTTCCGGTCCCGTCCATGTTGCTACAAAAGTTGGGTATTCATCCTTTCTGATGGACGCATAATACTCCATAGTGTATATGGACCACATCTTCCTTATCCATTCGTCCGTTGAAGGGCATCTTGGTTCTTTCCACAGTTTGGCAACCGTGGCCATTGCTGCTATAAACATTGGGGTACAGATGGCCCTTCTTT